>OZ018331.1:1624381-1770648 GCA_963969495.1 Ceratothoa steindachneri | reverse complement strand
ATATATATATATATATATATATTATATATATTTATATTATATATATATATATATATAAATTATATATAATATATATATATATATATATATATATATATATATATAATATATATATATATATATATATATATATATATATATATATTTATATATATATATATATATATATATATATATATATATATATATATATTTATATATATATATATATATATATATATATTATATATATATATATATATATATATATATATATATATATTATAATATATATATATATATATATATATATATATATATATATATATATATATATATTTATATATATATTATATATATATATATATATATATATATATATATATATATATATATATATATATATATATATATATATATATATATATATATATATATTGACCGCCCCTCGTAGTTATGCTCTCTCACATTCTCTTTCAACGCATTTTTATCTTTAAATTCATATATCAAGGTTTAATGGCTGCTCTCTAGGCAAGTTTGTCATTAAACCAATCATCACCTAAGCTATAGCCTTACAGGTTCTTGTTTTCGTCGTTTATATGCGAGTTTTCAGGGTGATAGTTTCCTGCCTCATTTTAATGGATTGACTTTCTTAACAAGTTAAATAAGTCCGAGATATTTATAGATCTTTTTCCCGTTGTTATATTTAAAGTCCAGACCTCGTGTGCTTCGTATCGCAATGCCAAGCGTCCTTTTGCTAATCCGCATTTACCTATATTCGATTCCCGGGGTTCCTTTTGTATACTCATCAGATTGGATCTCGCGTTGTCCCCAAACACCACCATCTTAAATTTATCGCGCTAAAATTTTAGGTTTCAAAAGCATAATTTTGAGGGGAATAGAGACGTTCAATGCCGAAAGGAAGCATTAAATCCTGAAATTTTATTCTATTACTTTGTCCCTGTTGAGACGTGAAGAAAGTAATTGCATTCATTTATTTCAGAATCTCACTTCGACCCCCTTCGTACAGTGAAGCTCGTCAAATGAAAAGCCGCAGGGGCCTCCATTTCATTCAATAAGTCGCGCATGTGTGATAAAAGTTTCGATTTAGTTTGTTTTTCTGCAAATAGGGAAATTCTAGATTCAAACCTGGAATATTTGGATTTTAAGGCTATACCTTTTTCTTAATATACATTATTTGAAACCTCTTTACTTCTATAGGCATTAATTTGGATATATATTGTTCTCAAAGTTTTATATACAGGAAAACTGTCCATTTTCAATGGAGCCACGAGAAAAAAATAAATTGGTACGGCTTTTACCACCGGTCTTTGTTCCTTTTATGATTCCATTTATTTCCCAGTGTAGAACTACATTTTCACCGTGGGTATCCATCTTCTGCAGAGGACAGCTATCGTAAAGTCGACCCGAATCGTGACAAAATTAGTCAACTTACGACATTTGAGTTAACTTCGCTGAATTGATAATGTGTTTCCAGTCGACGAAGTATAGCCCTGGAGTCTTAAGAAGTCTGCCAAAGTGATTTAGGGAATGATTTAACGACCAATTATATAGGATAGAAAGGGAATCGACCATTAATGACCCTGAGTGGCTGCGTGTCAATATGGTAACGGGTCATAGCATTCGTGCCATTGCCGCGGAGGTGCTACTACTGACGCCGAATGTGTAATTTGAATCGTTCCTGTAGAAGTGCAATTTTAGCCTTACCCAAAATATGTGTAAATTGCACCAAGACCGTACACGATAAGTCCTTATTGTGCACATTAAATTATTAAGAACCATACCCTGCGTGTAGTTTAGTTTAAGGAAAAACAAGGTGGCACCTGCCCAATCCTAATGGATTCTTAATGGCAGCACTGTTAAAACAGGGTCGCCCGAAAAAAAGTCAGAAGAGGCGTGGAAGACTCAATAAAAATGGGGAAAAGCAAAGGATTAGAAGAAAATACAACACACAGAGACGCATACTTAAATTACGGGCATACAGAAGCATTCTAAAAACAAGGGCGGCTGGGGTAATAAACAAATGACATGCAGCAGCCGCAGGGGAGGACACAGGATAAAATATAAAACAATAAACCTAAACTCAAAAATGGAAAGAATTCATAAAAAGGATAAAACACCACTTCGTGATAGAAAATGTGAGGGATTGTAGCGTACGAGAAGTGCAAGCGAGCGGCTTAAAAGCTTTGTTTGAATGAGTCTCTTTTGAGACTCAGGATGGTGGAGTGGATTCGCCGCTGGCTAACAGTGGTCCAGCGACGAGGGAAGCTGTTCGCAACTCGCCTACGCTATATTTTTCTTTGCCCCTTTCCTACTCTCCTCTATCTACAATGGTGCCCAGACCCGGGATGGGAGCGTTAGCCCTTGGGATAACATTTCCAAACGGGCTCTCTTCATTTCTTCAAAATACGCTCCGCTTCTAGGAGGGGAGTTATATAGCGTACGAGAAGTGCAGGCGAGCGGCTTAAAAGCTTCGTTTGAATGAGTATTTTTTGAGACTAAAGATGGCCGAGTGGATTTGCCGCTGGCTAACAGTGGTCCAGCGACGCGAGAAGCTGTTCACAACTCTCCTACGCTATTATTTTTTTCTTTGCCCCCTTTCCTACTCTCCTCTATCTCAAATGGTGCCCAGATGAGGACGACCGAAAGGAGTCCTCTGTTAAAATAAAGCGAAGTCGGTCAGGGAAGGCGACGCCAGAAAGGGTAGGGAAGCAAGGCGGGGACAAACTACTAAAATGTGAGCCACATACAGCTCACCACCGCAAAAGGGACAACCAGGAGCAGCTTGCCCTCCACCTGAAATTAAATAGCCATGGGTGAGTTGCGTGTGCCCAATTCGCAACCTGCAAAGAGCAACCTCCCAAGACCGGAATCACTGAGAGATAGAGGACCAGGAATGGACAGAGCGTTTAATAAGGGACAGCTTAGAAGAAGGGAACGAATCTCATTCTCTCTGCCACAAACAAAAGACATACGCACTGATTACGGGGTAGGAATCCCTAAAGGGCAGAGGGGCAGCATCCGGCACCTCGAGAGTGGCCGAGCTGGCCAGCCGAACAGCCTCCTCGTTACCCGGGAACCCAACAGAACACTACCCTGTAACGGGAGGCATTTCTGACCAGCCAGGAGCGAGTCCGTAAAACCAAAGGGTGTGTGGACATAAAAGAACGAACTGCTTCCAAAGCAGCCCGGAAATCGCTAAAAACAATAAAATCTGAATAATTGAGGGATAAAATCAAAAAAGCCAAAAGAATGGCCGTCAACTCTGAGGTTAAAACGGATGCTACAGGAGGGAGGGCGGACCGAAGAGACTGTGTAGAGGACACCGCGGCTGCCCCAGTACCGAGTTCCGACTTCTTGAACATGAGAACACGCATGTTCAAGAAACGGGCACTTTAATAGACGAGGGTCAGTAGACCATTTCTCGAAAATGCCAAAAAGCAGTACAGACCTCAGGAGGGCGGACACCACAACACGGAGCCGGCGGGAATGGGAGGGCGAACACACAGGGAGGAGATGGTCCCCAACCCAGAGACCGGGGTAGAGATGGCCGCTGATCAAAAGATGCCGAAGAGGACGGGGCAAAAAGGCACTCATGAACTGGGGATGAAGGGTATTGCTGAACACGAAACAGGAATCGTAGGCACACCTGCAGCCGGTGGTATTGCAATGGAAGCACGCCACCCTCAACAAAGAAGCTAGGGATAGGCTCCACTACTAAGGCGGACCCCAGGCGAACGAACAGGGTCAAGTATCTTCAAGGCTGAAGGAGACGCTGAAGAATACACCTGGCAACCGTAGTCCAGCTGGGATTGAACCAGTGCCGAATAAAGCGACTACAAGGTGCGCTTATCACCACCCGCAGGTGGTGTGGGATAAAACACTAAGCAAATCCATAGCCTTCGAACAGGACGCTCTCAAGCGACGCAAATGGGGTACCCGAGTGAGCTTGCTATCAAGCGTTAAACCCAAGAACTTTAAAACGGGGACATATTTAATCGCCGTGGTATCCAAGAAGAGGGGAGTGGGACCAAGGACACCACGACCCCGATAAAAATACATGGCCTTCGTTTTGGTGACCGAAAAACAGAAACCTTTTGAGACAGCACGACCCGACACGGCATCAATTGCCAGCTGTAATCGACGGGCAGCAGAAGGTCAAACGGGGAGATAAACAAAACAACGCCAAGTTATCCATGAAGAGGGAAACCTAAACCCCCTCCGGAAGAGTGGATACCAGACTATTAATGGCTCACGGCGAAAATGCCACACTTAAAATACACCCTTGGGGAACACCTTCCTCTTGAATCCGCAAGCCTGAGAAAGCATCCCCAATACGGACCTTAAAATTACGGGACGATAAAAATTCTTGAATAAAAACCGGTAAAAAGCCCCTCATACCCCAATCATATAACTAACGCAAAACCCATATCTCCAGGTGTTATCGTAGGCCTTCTGAATGTCGAAGAACACCGCTAACACCTGATGCCTGGAGGAAAAGGCCCATAAAACAGGATCTTCCAAATGAATGAGGTGGTCAAGAATACTACGACCACTGCGAAAATCGCACTGAAATGAAGAGAGGAGCGACTTGGAGTCCAAAAACAAAGTGAGGCGACCTTGAACGATCTTCTCGAATGACTTACTGAGGCAGCTCGTAAGAGCAATCGGATGATAGTGACTGGGGTCCGAACCTTCCGTAGCGGGTTTGAGAAAGGGTAGAACAACCCCAACACGCCAGGAGGACGGATAGATTCCTTTGACCCAACGCAGGTTGTAGAGGTCGACCAAGAATAACTCGGAGTTGGGATGAAGACGACGGAGAAAGTTGTAGTGGATGTATTCGTCACCGGGAGAGGTGGAACCACAGTGAGACAAAGCATCCCGCAGCTCATAGACGGAAAAAAGAGCATTGTAAGAGAAGGTGGCACACGTGGTAAAATCTAAAAAGCGAAACTCTATGGCGACTTTATGATCGAGAAACCGTCGAGGATAGCTACGGTATCGAAGGAAACCCGGGAGGCATCAATAAAGGAAGCCTCCCGGAACCCAACCCAATATTCTCACCGCATATCCCAACGAGGAGGGAGGAAAAGGCACTGACCAGAAAGGGCGGCCGACAGGACTATCGGGAAGTGATCACTCCCGGGAAGGTCGTCCCGAATTGACCACCGAAAGTCGAGGAAACAGTCGGGTGAACATAAAGACAAGTCTACAGCACTAAACGAATCCGTTTGAACATGGTAAGAAGTAAAGTCGCCGGAATTTAAAAGACAAAGGGAATTGGATAATAATAGGGACTCAACCACTCCGCCGAAAATTACGGCCAGTATCACTCCAAGATGGGTGGCGAGCATTAAAATCACCAAGTAATAAAAATGGGATAGGTAACTGACTTGTGAGCTCTAAAAGGTCAGGCCGACTCAAACTAAAATCCGGGGGGATGTATGTACATAGAACAAACAGTTAAAAGCTTGGAAATAAAAACCCTCGCAGCAATAGCCTGCAAGGTAGTACGGAGGGTAGGTGGCGCAGGTAATAACAAAGAGGAAATTAAAAGCGAAGCACCACCATGAGACACGCCCCCGGCCGGGGGGTTGGAATTAAACACCCGGAAGTGCGGAAGTGGCGGGAAGTAGAGAGCCATAAGCTTATTTTCTTTCAAACAGACCACCAAGGGCCGAACGCTAGAAAGCAAGAGCTGGAGTTCCTCCCACTTTGGGAGGACCCCTTGACAAATCCATTGTAGGATGACAGACATTACTGTCGTCTCAACACCAATGTCGGGATTCTAGTGACGGAGACCGTCGAAGGTTCCTGACTACCGGAAGGCCTAGATGAGATGAGCTGGGGACGCACCCGGCACGAAATAGGCAGTATGAACGACGGGAGGCGACAGCTGAAAGCCAGACCGTACTCCCAACGTGGAAGGCTCATGGCCCAGAGGGAAAGGAAGATTGAGCAGAGACGCACGATAACTACGATGCGAATAAGATGGAACAGAAGGGGGAACATGGACAGAGGGTGAGGAGGGAACAGGGTCAGAGGGTAAGTAGGGAATTAGATCAGATGGAGAGGAAGGAGCAGGGTCAGAGGGTAGGAGAGAACAGGTTCAGACAGATATGAAGGAACAGGGGTAGGAGGCAAGAGAGACGAAACTGGGGTAGGAGACATAGAAGACTGCACAGAGGTAAGGGCAAGGAAGAAGGGAAATGGGGGTAGGAGGCAAAGAAGACGGAACCAGGTTAACTTCCTCCCGGACAATGACATCGGTGATGTCAACGGGGGAGGCCAGCGAAGACCGGGGTGGAGAAGACATCAAAACAGAGGACACCTCAACAACCGACTCCGGGGCCAAACCAGCCTCATCAGAGACAGCGCACTTGGACTTCGAACGGGGTGAGGAGGAACCCTTCCGTTTGCGTTAAGGCAAATGGGCAGGATGAGCAGCAGGGGCAGACGCCTGGAGGAACTGCCGGATATCCTCCAGCGTCTCAGCTTGCTCGGTCTCACGGTCCACGACAGAGGGAGGAACATGAGAAGAGACCAATGACAAAGGAGAGGGCGGAATGGGGGAACCGCGATGAGGTACCAAAGGCAGGGGAGAAGAAGCAACAGAGGGACCGATAGAAGACAAAAGAGGAGTGGGATGACCGGGAGGAGGACGGCGGGACCCCGCCTCTTGGAGGACGTCAGAGAAGAGACGGCTGGAGGGGGCGAGCTGCTCTCGCACCCTATGGCGGGCCTCACGGAAGTCCAGCCTGAGGCAGTCCCGAAGAGCCAGGACCTCCTTCTCAAAAAGGAATACGGGAGAAGAACGCGAAGCCGCGCTATTGGAATTGGCGCAACATTCATGATTCCCACAAGAGGAGCCATGATACGCCACCGCACAGGCCACTCCTCGACGAGCCTGCCTACAATTGCTGCTCATATGCCCAAACTGGTGACAATTAAAACAACGTCTAGGAAGCTCGAGATGACGGGACACAGGGACACGAAGATAACCAGCACGAACAAACTTGGGCAGATCCTGACACTCAAAGGTAACGATGAGAGTACTCGTAGAAACCTTAGTGGGACCAACAGACTTAGAAACCCTATAAACGTCCGTAACCCTCTGGGACGAAAGTTTATCCTTTAGTCTCGAAACATCATATTGCAATAATTCGTTGGATCGAATCAATCCCTTAACAAAATTAAGGTGGGGGTGGGGCACAACCGAAACCGGGACCTCCGAAAGGAAGGACAAATCCCGCACGGCACCACACTGATCTCGCGATGATACCTCAACCACTAAATCGCCATTACCACGGGCCCACATACGGCGGGGCGCACCGCAGCGGGACCCAAACTCCTCATTCAAATCAAACACGTCTAATTTAGAAAGCGGAGACCCGGAACTGGAATTCAGCACCAGGAAACGAGGATAATCGAAATCAGGATCTATCTCTTCTGCGAAGTGATCTAATAAGTGCGGAAAAGAGGACTTATTGACAAGCGTAGTACGAGAACCAGAATTCTGCGACTCCCTGGGAGAGAATTTTTTTATTACCATATAAAGTAGAGTATAAAAGGGGTGCGAACTCGCGCAGCGCAGTCACTGTCTACCGTCGAGACACCTACTCGGAGCGCTGGCCCAACCAGGAGGGTAAGCCCGTCGACCCCTAACTCAACCATCATTATAAAAATGGCCGGTCAACCTCGGAAATTTACCGGATGGTGAAGCAAAGACACCTAAGAACGCAACGTTGGCTCAGGCACCCACCAACCAACACAGGTAGGACCAGCTAAGGGGTCGCGCCCCCTGACGGACAGCTCTGATATATCGAGATTGACAAACAAACGTAGATGGAAGTACTTTGCAACGTGAGACTCGGGATGGCCGAGTGGTTTCGCCGCTCGCAAACAGTGGTCCAGCGACGCGGGAAGCTGTTCGAAACTCGCTTACGCTACTTTTTCCCCTTTTTTGCCCCTTTCCTACTCCCCTCTATCTATGGCAGCTTCTGAGACCATTCAAAACCCTTCTGCAAGTTCATTACTTCCTTAGACTCGCCAAACTCGCCAGGTGCACCTGGCGAGTCTAAGGGCTTATGCTCTTCACAGCTAAAACCAGGGCCTCCTTCCCACGCGTGACCGACCGCTTCCCGCGAAACGAAGATGCCGCGCGCTACCCAATCGTTACTTATTTGGTCATGATACCGTGCCTGGGGTACCGCCAATGTAGCCTCGTCTCACCCCCGCTGCCTGCCCAAGGCTGAGACTGCGCAATTTACACTGCATGATGACTGTTCTTCTACTCGCTTTCAATACCTCCTTTCGAATAGAGACATTGCAGCGACTTGTAGATAAGAGGTAGGTACCTTTTATTTTTGTGTAAATTCCACTGTCAGCCGATTTCGAAGCAAGTGACTTCCGCCGCGTCGTGGCGGAAGTCGTGGCTTTTTCCTTGGGAACTTGAACCCGTCTAGCAGGACTACACGATTATTTCTAAGGGACAGGGCCTTGCCGACCTGATCGAAGAGGTCAATGTCCCTGTACTTTCTGGATATACAGCCTGATTTGGGGGAGAATAGTAATCATTTCATAGGCCACTGCCGCTTAAGAAACCACGTCGGTGGTACTTTAAGGGGGTGCATTGCTATGTATTGCAGGAAATTACTGGTTTATCAGCCCCAAAGTTAAGCGGGTTACCCAAGAGAACGGGACCGCAATCTTGGAACCCACGTCCATGGGAGAATGTTTTACAACTTTAGTTCCATAGACGGGGAACCCTTCGATTGAACTTGCAAATCTTTACTAGAACTTCTGGTCTTTTGTACGCCATCTCCTTCATCGGGTCTCTGCAGAGTCTGAAACGGCCCTTAGAAAAAAATGAGCTCAAAGTGCAGAGCTTGGGATTCGTTCCGGTATGTTTCGAAGTACGCCCGTTGCTCTTCCTGACGGGGATACGTATGCTCATTTACTACCGAAAACTCCCCTATTGCAGACGCGTGGAAGAGAGCCAAAAGGACTTGGGGGAGGGGGGATGGAGTTATCGCAGGACCCCCTTCCCGTTATCCAGGAGAACGGGGCCGCAATCTCGGAACCCGCGTCCATTGCGCGAGTGTTTTACGACCGATTTATCCCACATTCGCCATCATTCATTGCACGTCGTGAGGGTGTTGATGACCTTCGATAACTTTAGTTCCATAGACGGAGAACCCTTCAACAATATGCTTAAGCTGAGCAAGTTGCGATCCTTACTTGAAAGGTCTACATAAAGCAGACATTCTCAACGTGGGCGATAAATCAATGCTTTATCCACTTCAGTGTTCACCACAATCAACATTGAAATGCGTTAGCATATCAGAAAAATTATCTTACGAGTGTTTTGACTATTCTTTTTTACATCTTCTCTCACTATAGCTTAGAAATTTTATTATAGAAAATAGATAAATATCTATCTCTACTCTTGAAGAAGTTTTAAAGTACCTTCAATGACAATTATATAGCTAGGCTACCACAATCACAACGTATTACTTCAGAGGTAAGTAGTTCCTCCCACACCACTTTCTCATTGGCCATGTATATGGTAGCAAGTGGTGTCTTCTATGACTCACTGACCGTGAAGTTTTTGGAAATTTGACAACTCTGCTGATAGTATTTGAACTATGGCTGTAGCAAGTATTTTGTGCTTAATTTAATGATGAATACTAGGTGCTGCAATTGTGAAATTTAATGGTTTTAATATCGACATGATTTATTTCCGCAATGTCTTTTCTTGTGATAATTTTGGAAGGGAAGATTTTGGGGTTTATCATGTTTTCAGACTCATTCCTCAAAAATTAGTTCAGACATAAAGAAATGTAGACAGTATGTAGAGGTGTATTTGGCTTATAGGTTTGTAGAAATGTATTATCAAAAGCAACCTATGTACTTGATATGCATAAACTCATTTTCAAATTAAGCTATGAAGCCATTAAGGCTTATAGAACATTTACAAAGAAAGCATCATGATTAAACAAAACACCTTCCTTATTTCGAACATTTAAAGAAAAATACTAACCAACGAAATACCATCTCATCAATTTTTTTAAGCGCAGAAACAAGTTAGAGTGGATTGATTGCGTCCTATGAAATAGCGCCCATACAGTTGCTAAAAATATTATAAGGAATTGGTTTGAAATTCTCATAAAAACTGTGTTGCATAAAGATGCAGGAAAAGTGCTAAAAGCATTACCGGTGAGTAATGATTCAATTCGGAAAGGAATTGAAGAAATGTCATCTGATGTAGAAAACAAGCTTTTTTACAAACTAAAAAAATAATAAATTCTCACACTTCAAGTCCCTCATAAATCTTTTAGAAACACACTATAATGTGTTTTGAAATGGAACACAAATACAATTAGAAAATTTGATTTCTTGGGCAACAGATGGTGCTACATCCATGGTTGGTTAACACAAGGGATTTATAACTCACTTAAGCCATGCCCTATTCTTACAGGGCATTGTATGCATCGATATCACCATCAAATAGGTGCCAAAAATGAATTAGTTGGGATCTTTAAGAGTTACTGACAGTAGTCACTAAAAGGGTTAATAAAATTCTCAGCAAATATGAAACTTTTTTCAAGTTTTGTAGTGATAGCAAAGAGTATCACATAACACTTATTCTCCATAAGAAAGTCCACTGGCTCTTAAAAGTCGCGTTCGTTCAGTTTCTGAGTAATCATTAATTGGTATGGATGGAACTTCAGATCAGTGTGTAGAATTCTTCTGGTTATTCGATCAGACAATCCCAAGGCAGAAGCATGTTTGCGAGCTGAACGTGTAGGAGACTGCGTAACAGAAAGTCTCACAGCTTGAACACCGTCTGGAGTTCGAGCGCTTTGAGGTCTTCCAGGTGGCTTTCTTTTAAGTGCTGAACCTGTGGCTCTGAAATTTGCAACCCATAGTAGTATTGATTTTCTATCCGGAACAACATCATTCCGACCTAACATGTAATGAACTCGAAAAGCTCTCTGTGTTGCAATTACAGATTCACCATTCTTCAAAAACGTTTCTACAGCAAAAGTACGATGTGCACCAGTCCAAACCATATTGCTTGATGAGGGTATCTGAAAAAAAGGTGTCATTAACTAAATGAAAACATCATTGGCACTTGAATAAGTTCATTAGCAACACATAGGTGAAAATTTAAAATGTGGGCGGTATTTCTGCCGCGCCCTGTACTTGCCAAGATTTATAAGCCTATTTGATACACTAGATAACTTCCTGAAAAATAAAGGGGAGGAAGATTTGGCACAGGAAATGAAAAACAAAACAAAAATGGCATCCATTTTTTGGCATGGATTTTTCGAAAGTTAAATGAAGTTTCACTCCAAATTCAAGCTAAATTAAGCACGTTGCTAAATTGCAAGCGTGTTCTGAAAGCATTTGTTTGAAAAATTAAGATTGTTTCAAAACAAGTGCAAATTACGAAAGCAATGGCAGTGGGATGACATGAATTCTCAGATGGAGCGTGGAAAAGTTGGTGGTGCGCTTTCCCCTCGCCCTATCTCGGCACTACTTTATCTTTTTGTTATTACTAGTATTAGTATTTATTACTTAGTATTATTTATCATTATTTATTATAATTATTATGTGTTATTAGTTAGTATTATTTGTTAAAAGTATTATTACAGCTATTCCCTCAAGCTTTTTTACCCGTACTTTGTACTAAGACGACTGTTCCCATCTAGGCAGCTTGGTCCGGTAGCGATGGTGCCTTGGTGGACTGCATGCCATCCTAGAATCACTTAGCAACAGGGTATGATAATAGATTATCTCCCACCCTATTCGTTAGCAGTGGTGGGCAGTGCGTCAGTACCGATGATGGAAGGTCTGTCAGTCCGTCACTGACGAACTCCCGTTTCGCTGACGACTGACGGAAATATTATTTACCGAAGGTCGTCTTTGCTTTTCGGGTAACGGCCAAAAATCGCTTATGTCGGCGCTTATTCCAACAGTGTTTCAAAGTTTCCGTCAGTCGTCAGTCCGCCAGCGAAACGGGAGTCCGTCAGTGACGGACCTTCCGTCATCGGTACTGACGGACTGCCTACCAATGTTCGCTAGTGGACTCGCCTACCTCTACTTCTCTGTATTACATACCCACTTACCCTCCTTCCAAACTTGCCCTTCTCTCCACAGAAGTTCTGGCTGCCCGGCGGACTTTCGTTCTCTTATGAGCCTTATTCGAGTTACAAGGTGTGTTGGGTCGCCACCTTCTTCCAGTAAACACATAAGGTGGCTACACTGGTACCATCATTTATGGTTAAGGATCGAGAATACTTTCGCTTGAATGGTGCCGTGCTGACGGGACTCAGCAAACCGTCGGGACCCAGCTTAGCCTCTTCTCCTTCTTTCTGGCACCCTTTCTTCTTACCCTACTTCCTCACTTTCCATACAACCTCTCCCACAACTTTCTCTGGTGGGACTCTTATTTCACAGAGTAGATGCCGACTAGCTTCCTCTAATCCAACCATCCCGGATCGGGCCTGAGGAAGTGAACAACGCCGCCTCATCCCTGGGCTACGGTTTTTTTGGGGGGGGGGTAAAAACCTGCTACACCCCACCCTCATCTTACTCACATCGCCTTTCAATCTCTTTTTCATAGTCTAGTGACTTTACGCCGTGCCTAAGGTGGAGCCACTATGCCGATAAGCTGCCAAGTCACTAAGCGGGAGGAGTGTCCTCAAATGGCAGCAGCTGGTTCTGCCGGCACCGTGTTCACCCCTCGGAGAGTGGGCTACTGCGTGGGATGATGAACGTTTGCATCCCGTGGCAATCATAGATGAGATGAATAAAAAAAATAATACTACCCCTCGACCATCACCGGAGCCGCCTTCGGGCAGCTACACTGAAAAAATGGGGGAGTGCCAAGAAAGCAAGCACGTGGGCCAAAATTGACCGCTCCCACTGGAAGCGGTTCGATAGGGCCAACCAGGGGCAAGGAATGGCAGGGCCCGCCGACCCGTGCCCTATAATGTCCTGCGTTGGTGTGCAACCAGCTTGCAGGGGGTCAGTACTATGCCAGCTCACCGGCCCAGAACAGAATATAAGGTACCTTGAGGGGGAGCCGGGATGTCTTAGGTGGTATGACCATATGGAGGCACGCCCTAAGAAGGACGTGGTGCTTAAAGTGACCCAACCACAGACAGTAAGATCTTGAATGGGGTCGAACCCGGACACGGTGCCAAGCAAAGAACCCGTGTCCGCCCCTATGAAAGCTCCTCATCACACAGATCTGGTCCCCGAGGCCTTACAAGGAGAGGAGGGATTTCCTCCCCAGGGTGGTGACCCTGGGACAGCCAAGACCTTCTCCATTTCAGTGAAGGATCTTGCTGAGGCCGGTCCATCTGGCCTACGGGCTTCTACCGGCTGAGGGGAGAAGCAGGTTCATTTCCCGCCTTCGTCTCCTAAAAAGAAGAATATATAAAAGACAAAAATGAATCGAGGGAAGGGGGTTCTCCTCCGCGGGAGCCAAGGGGGCAGACGGGCCGTTGCCGTTTCGGTATGCAACCAAGCAAAGATCTAGACCTCCGGCCCTGGTGCTCCCCCTGGTAGAGAATCCCAGACGAAGACCAAAAGTGCGCAGAGCGAGGCCTCGATTACGTCGGGGTTCCTCATTCAGAAATTACCTGTGGTTTTCGAGCTCGCTGGTTTCAAACGCTTCCTAGTTATTCGCTCCATTGATGGTAGCATGTTGGCTAAGGGCAACATAATCCATCAGAGAACTTTACCTAGCGTGATTGGTAGAGAGCAGAAGGTGACCAGATTCTCGGATGGTAGCCTTCAGGCGAATTAGTCGAATCCCTCCGAGCCGGCCATGATTAGTGGCCTTCGGAAACTTGATGGCACGCCGCACTCTACCATAAACTTCGTAAAATTGTTTATGCAAGGGAACTCGTTGACTACTCCATAGAGGACATCATCTTAAAGCTGGCCGACCATGGAGCGGTCAAGGTTAGATGTGTAATGAGAAAATTGGGAGGGGCCTAGAGAACCACAGCCGACACTCTTCCTAACGTTCGACTGTGACAAGCTCCCTGAGTCGGTGCGTGTTGGTTGGTATCGCTACCAAGTGAAAGCATTCGTGGCACTTCCGGGGAGGTGCTACTGTGGGGATCTAAACAGGCAAAACATTCGAATTAACAATTTAAACGGTTCACACATTGAATCTTATAAATGGGAAGACAAACTTCCCTGTATGTATTATTCTATTTCGTGAATAGGAAGACATACTTCCCGGTATGTATTTCTCTTTCGTAAATGGGAAGATGGACTTCCCGCTTTGTATTATTCTCTTTCGTAAATGGGAATATAGACTTCCGGGTTTTTAGTATTCTCTCTTTTGTAAATGGGAAGTTAAACTCCCCAGTATGAGGTATTTTCTCTTGTAGATAAAGGAACCAAAATCCCAGTGTACTCGGTCGGTGAAGGAGCCTTCCGAAACTGTTGCCTCCTGTGCTAGATAGTGAGGTAAAGGGCCAATGTGATGGACCTTTTTGAAGCACAAATCGTGCGGGTCACAGAGAGCGACATTGTTGAGTTGATGCTACTTAGAGTTTCTGTTATTCTCCGTGTAAGACTTCGTAGGGAAGAGTTCACGCCATCGATGTCGTTTCCGGACCTTTACCTCCTTTACCGAGAATACACATTCGGTAGCGTAGCTGGATCCGAGTTCTGATTGAGCGCTTAGAAATTCGGATGGTATATTGCACTCTTTGAAGGATTTTGGATAGTAGTAGATAAAGTAGGTGAATATATAAAAGATTTTAAGATGGAAGGGGGAGGCCCTAGTAGGAGGGCATCGCAGACTTTTTCCTTTTTGTTGTCGTATTTTACATATTTTGTTATGTGTTGTCTATCATGTAGTTATTTTTTACGTGTAGCAGGCGTGTTCTTCTTATTTTCGTGTTTCAAATGTTGTTTTACTTATTTTTGTTGAAAATTGTTGAGCATTCAAGCCTTTTTAAGCTTTCGGCTCGGCAATTTACCTGTGTTTTAGGGTTTGGTATTATGTATTTTTTTGTTTTTGACGTTACCATTGTGTTGTATCTTTGGTGTATGTTAGGTGTATAGCTCTGTTATGTTTTCTTGTGTACAGTGTTTGGTGCTTGGGAATCGGGTGCTTCTTGTAACTTTCCCACGGAGTCGTGCAGGGATGTTCATTCTGCCTCCTATTTTCCGTAATTCTGGTATGACATCATTAGTAAGTGTTAACCAGACCCTTCTTCCCAGTTTCTTGGTGAAGATGTTGATAGGGTCCAGTTTCTTACTAATATGGAGATCCCTCTGACGGCGGTGTTCTAGCCTTCTGACCTTATTTATCAGTAGGGATGCTTTATTTTGCATTCTCTGCAATTTTCTCATTGAGGAATTGTTTGCCGCTTGAGTCACCACTGCGGGATAGATGAGCTTAGCCCGGACATACATCAGGTATATCTTCCTGATGTTGGCCGAGCTAAGATCTCTAAACCTGTATAGCTTGGAGATTTCTCTCTTTGCCAGGTTCCGCCTCTCCGTGTAGTGTCTCGCGTATCCGTGATCGGAGAATTTTAGGCCCAGGGCGGTGCCTTCGGCGGAGTAGCCGTATCTCCTCCCCTCAATGATTATGGGGTCCGTCAACGTGCGGCATATTGGGACGATCTTGAATTTGTCCCCGTTTGTTCTTATCTTCCAGCGTCTCTCGTACTGGTTGATGTTATTAATTTCCGCTATTGTTCGCGTTGCCTGTTCCCTGGCTTTCCTCACCGGGCACGGGACGATCTGGGTGATGTCATCTGCAAACTGCAGATACATCGTGTCCCTATGCACCGGGTTTGAGAGGTCGATGATAAAGACCAAGTAAAGCAGAGGGCTCAGGCAACTTCCCTGAGGAACACCTGACTTTAGTTCGAATTCATGTCATCTGTGTCCTTCTATCATGAGACATGCCCTCCTGTCCATGACGAAGTCACAAAGGATCCTTTCCAGGACCGGATCTAGCTGGAGTTTGGGGATTTTGTATTGCAATCCCTCCAGCCAGACCTTGTCGAAGGCCTTCTGTACATCCCTCAACAAAATGTCTACATAGAATTTATTCGCACGGCAATAGGCTATTTTTTTCCGTTAGGAGTGCTAGGGCCGTTTCGGTGCCCCTTTTTTGGCGGAACCCATGTTGTTGTGGGTTGAGCGCTCCTAACTCGCTCAGTTGAGCTTTTAGCCTGTTTGCTATGATCTTTTCAAAGATCTTGCCGAGCATCTCCAGAAGAGAGATTGGGCGAAAGTTCGCCACCTGATCCGGGGGCTTACCTCCTTTCGGGATGAAGATGATTTTTGCCATCTTATACCCGTCCGGAAAATAGCCTACATTCAGAGAAGCCTTCATGGTGTTTACCAGTCCCTGAATGATTTGCCTCGGGGCATTCACGAGATTGCATTTCGTGATCCCGGACCAGCCTGGTGCCCTTTGTTTGAAGGACCTTATGGTGTTCATGGTCTCTTCAAAGGTTATCGGGCAACCGTGGCCAACCATCTCTCTATCCTGAGACACCTGCGGGTGGGGGTGAGTTCTATGTATCATTGTGCCGAGTTCGTCTAGTAGTTGGTCTTCGAAGTCCAGGTCGAAGTCATCGTTCTCCTCAGGAGGAAATAGCGAAAATCTTTTTCCAGTGAGTCCTGAATCTTTTTTCGAGAGACTCTGGATCCTCAATGAGATCGGCTTCTCCATCTTTTACTTTTATCCTGGCTTTGGTGGGCAGTCCCCTTAGTCTTCGGACTGTATTCCAAAAACTCTGTGGACTGACCTCCCTATCCAGTCTACCAATGATGTCATTCCAGATTTCCTGTTGTTTTTCTGTAATAATGCGTTTAAGTTCCTCGCTTAGCTGTCTTATTCTCGCTGTCCTTTTCCTATTTGGGCCTGTCCTACCTATTTCCTCGAGGATCTCTCTGTGTTCCCGAGCGTTGTCCATCATCTCATCTGTCCACCTAGGTTGTGGGAGCATTTTATAGGCGATCCTGGGGACGCATCTCTCGTCGGCTTGTACGAGGAGATTGGGGAAAATGGACTTCAGCCGTGTTTACATGCAAACGGTTTGAGTGTTATTAACTTTTTAAATTTATCGTGACGCTGATTGGACAATTATTGCAGCGTTTATGTCTAAAAGCTGAATAGTTAATTTTTTAACGCTAAGGTCTGTTATTTCAAAAATGAACATAAGTATGACATTAAATGTATCTCAATCGTAATTGGTTGAATTTTGTAGAATTATGAGTAGATAGAATGACTATTTATGTAGGTGTATTTTTGTGGAAAAAAGGAGTTAGCAATCATTATTATTTAAGAAAGAAGTCATTACCGTTCGCTATATTGAGGCTTGTTTCCGTTGTTTACAAAGGAATAAAGAATTCAGCTCAATACTTACTTTCCTTTATCCTAAGGAAGCGTTTGATCACTTAACCCAACCTATCAAACGAGAGAAATCGTTATCGAGCAGTACTGGCACCGCTTCGGCCATACTAATCGCCCCTGTAGACGCGCAAAGTCGGGGTTACCCGAAGTCTGTGTAAGTTGCTCCAAAGCTGCACACGACAATTCCAAATCGTGTGTTAGTTGCGGAGAGCCGCACCCAACTTGTTCGAAGCAATGTAGTGCGTATTTCCTCGAAAAGGAAATCCTGGCCGATCAGGCTCAAGATACTCTCTCATTTCGCGAGTCTAAGGACTTGGTCGTGGCGCGCCCGGGACATCTTATGACTCAATGTTAAGAAAGACACCCTCTGCTACCCCCCCCCCTTCCCCGCCTAGGAGCACAGTCGTTTCCTCGGCCAGTCGGAACCCTTCTGCGGGATCTATCCACCCCGGCCACGCCTCCAGGTAGAGCTAGTAGCATAAAAGGTTCGCACCCAGCCCTGGGTAAAACAGGGCTCCCCCAGCGTGACTGTTTCCCGTACCGCGAAACCGGCGCACGCCTCCACCGAATCATTAGACTCACAGGAGGCAACACCCCTGAACTTGATTGTGAGGTCATATTCCGGGGTTTCTAAAGCTGCCCCCCCCCCGAAAGGAGGACAGCACTTAAGGAACTTCGGTCCTTCGCCCAAACCCAGTGGTATGATGGGTGACTCGGAGACGGTGGATCCTCTAAAGGGAAAACCCCCGCCTGTTTAAGGTTTCGAGGCGGAGGGAGGAATAGAGTCGCATAGCGAGCCCAACCTCCCCCGATAAGTAGTCGAAGAGGATACCGCCCTCAGCATATTATCTGGCCTTCAATGGAAATGCCACGGATTCCGGGCCAACTTGGAGGAGCTGCGGAGGTTCGTTTCCTCCCGTTGGCTATCTTTTTGCAGGAGACTATGCTAGGCGCGAGTCCCCTGTCCACCCACCAGGGGTATAATGGTTTTGCGATCCCACAACCATTGAATAGGGGTTGGGCAGGAGGATGCGCCATTTACACCCGCCATAATGTCTCCGTTCTTCCCTTTGCTTTAGATGTCTCTTTTCAGACAGTAGCTGTGATTCTGCACCTGGATAGGGACTATACCCTTATTTCCGCCTACATTCCACTGTCAGCCGACTTCAACGTGGGGAACTTTCGCCGCGTCGTGGCACGGTTGCCGAGGCCCTTATCTTGCTCGGAGATCTGAACGGTAGATATCCCCTCTCGGAATACTACTCGATTAATCCCAGGGGTCAAGTCCTTGCCGATCTGATCGATGAGCTGGAGATGGGTGTCCTAAAGGAGGATGAAATTACGCATCACTGCCCGAGAACCGCTTCATTTTACTGCGAGATTTTTGGTGGGGGAGGTTGATGGCATCCATGAAAGTGATCACTTTCCCATTCAGATATCATTTTATGGGCAGCTGCCGCCAAATATCCTGCTCACGTGGTGCTTGGTGCGGCGGGGTGGTCAGCATTTCAAGAAATGACTGAATTCTCTATCTCAGTTGAGGAATTTTGGGAGGAAAAAGATCAAGGCCGTTTAGTACTTCTCCGGCAACCTCATCGCCGCGGGCCTAACTACTATAGCTAGAACGTCTGGGCGTTTTGCACGCCGACCCCTCCGGTGGTGATCAGCTGATTGTGAGGCAGCCCTCAAAGAGAAGCGTTATGCCTATATGCGGGATGAGCGCCGCCCGAACGACTTCACTGTCGCTGAATTTCGTCGGAATAGGGCTAGGTTCCAGTATATTTCGAAGCACGTCAACCGGTCTTCGTAGCGTGCATACGTGTCTTCAATTAACGTGAAGACCCCTCTAGCAGAGGTGTGGAAGCTAGTCAAAAGGCTTAGGGACAAGTTCCCGCAGGAACGCCCTCCCGTTCTCCAGGAGAATGGGACGGGGTTTTTATTGGGGATGGGGGGAGGTTTAAAGAGCTCGTCTGGCGACTGCCTACTTGGGCATAAGTCGCCGTATTAAAAACTGGCCTAGTACTAGGTTACTTTAAAATAAAAGTAAAAAAGACAAAAAACAACACCCCCCCAACTAAAAAGGGAAAAGGAAGCAAGCAGTAAGCAAGCTCCTGCGTCGGGGGGAGGTCCCCCCCGGCGCAGGAGCGTGCGACCTATAAGAGGAAAAAAACAAAAAAAAACAAACTATGCTTAAATATTAGGGAGAAGGCAGGCATCCCCCCAAAAGTCAACAAGTCCAACAGTCAATGTGCACGCACTAATCCCGAGTACAAGGGAGAGGCGCTAGCGACCCTGCCCATCCCGGTACCGGGAGAGGTAACGTGCGCGAAGATCACCCAGACTGGGACATTCAACAAGAATGTGCTGAAAATCTGGGGGACGACGCAGTCGTCACAATAGGGCGCAGGCGAGGGCTCCATAAAATAGCGATGCACCACACGAGTATGCCCGAAACGGAGACGAAAGAAAGCGACCTGAAGCCATCGCTCAATTGGGGGATAGGTCCATGGGAAGAGTCGCGGCGCAATGGCACGCAACTTTAAATTCCCATATTCCTTGCCAAGCAGTCCGAAGAGCTGCCGGTATTCCTGCCATGTAGTCTGTGTGAGGAAGAGCGAAACGCTGGTCCGGTCGCAGAGTCCTCGCGGACTCTTTGGCGCCTTCATCGGCGCGCTCATTCCCCGCAATTCCTACATGTCCAGGAACGCAGCAGAAGATATTCTCGACATCCGCCAGGCTCGCCAAAACCATGGCGTCACGGATATCGCTAACCAGGGAATGCAGAGATTCCAATGCCCCGAGAGCACTCAGGGCGCTTTGTGAGTCGCTATAGATCACAATCCGGTCTCCGAACCGGGCACGTCGTATGATCTCCCGTACCGAGTGGGGTATTGCAACCAGCTCGGCCGTGAAGACAGACGCAGCGCCTGGCAGAGCCCCGCTGACTTCAGAGGGGATGCGGCGTGAAAGCCGATCCCCTATTGTGAATTGGAGCCATCCATATACACTGGCACGGTTCCAGCGTGACACGAGGTGTGCTCCAAAAAGGTCGAACGCAATACTCCCGGCGCCGTACAAGCTTTGGGAGCAGAGGCGTGGCGACAAATAGCCAAATGTGGTACCCTCCAGGGTGGCGTCCTGGGCAGAACCAGGGGCACCACCGGCCCGAGAGCTATACCTAGCTCCCGAAGGAGTTTCCTGGCGCTAAACCCCAAGGGCTTAGGGCATGACTAGCGTCTCTCGGCGGCATAAGCACCGTCGAGATCAGGTGTGGATGCAGTGAATGAATGAATAGTGCATTGAAAATTTAAAAGCTGCGTAGCCCAGATGGGCTATCTCGCAGCCAAATTCACTTATGGGCAGTGAATTTAAAATTATTATTTTTAAAATATTGCCATATTAAAATACATAAAAAAAAAAAAATAAAAAAAAGCAGAAATGTCCTTGGGACCAAAATTAGTTTAATAGGCAATATTAAGTCAGTTAAAATCTTTTAACAAAAAATAGACTATTAAAAACTCAACAAAATGTAAAAACATAAACTATGAATAGATCAACAATAAATATATAAAACTATTTTAAATTTTGTTTAAAAGATTGCTTTCTTTTAGGAAGGTTAGTATCCTAGTCACGTTAAAGAAGCAATGGGTCTCAGAAAAGATGCCCCGCAGAGCCTGCTGGGGGGCCATCTCTCTGGTAATGAAGGGAAAGGTCGTCCTTCTGAGATTCCTTAGCAATGGGCATTCTACAAATATATGGAGGACAGATATTTGTACCCCACACAGAATGCACATAGGTGGGCGCAGCCCACTCATTAAATGCTCATGGGTGAGCCGGCAATGGCCTATCCTCAGACGGACAAGCGCAACCTCCATTTTACGATGTCTAGTTGTACGTGGCCATGGGTGAACGGAGGGTTTTATGGAGTGGAGCTTGGTGGGAGGGAGCTCACTCCACCTCTTCTGCCATAGGCCGACCACGTATTCATTGGTCAGAGGATAGGCATCGCAGAGTGGGACTGGGGCCACTGGAGCTGTCCCCAGTGATGCTGCTTCTTTGGCTGCAGCATCTGCCCTCTCATTGCCTGGGATGCCCACGTGACTAGGCACCCAGCAGAAGGATATCTCGTGGATGGGCGATAGTCGTAGGAGCCACCGCTGGATCTTGGAAACCAACGGATGGCTCGAACCAACATCACCCAACATTTGAAGCGAACTAAGGGAGTCTGTAAAGATAGTATGAGAACCAGATGGCCTGCCAGCTATGATGGTCAGTGCCGCCATCATAGCAACGAGTTCCGCTGTGAATGCGGAAGCTGCGTTTGGCAGGCGGACCAATGCTGTCTCAGATGGAAAGACAGCAGCTGCTCCAACTCTGTCCGGTGACTTGGACCCATCGGTGAACACAAAAGTGCTATGCCGATGTTGAGAGGAGTGGTCGCCATACATGGCTCTCAATACTACAGGCAGGTGGTGATCCTTGGGCCTATCAGCTAGTTCCCTACATACCATTACAGGTGGTATGAGCCACGGGGGGGGTCTTTGGCATGGTAAAGGGAATCACTGAGAACTCCCTTAGTTGCGCAGTGTGCTCTGCCATACGCAGAGCAAAGGGGCGAGCCAGAGATGGAGATCTATCGTATGAGGCCACTGTCCGTGTATTGAACATGCACTCATACACTGGCGTCTGCGGTAGTTGCTCAAGTCTAAGGAGGTAGTTTAAATTAGACTTGAGCCTGTGATAGGGAAGGGGGAGAACCCCGTTCTCTGCGTAGAGGCTCCACACTGGGGAGGACTTAAAGGCTCCAGAAGCCAGGCGCACACCCTGGTTACGCACAGTGTTTAGTTTTTCGAGAATGGATGGCGAGGCAGAGGAGTACACCTGTGATCCATAGTCTAGCTTTGATTGGACCAATGCTAGATACAGGAGCCACAGAGTACGTCGATCACTTCCCCAAGAAGTGTGAGACAACAGTTTCATTATGTCCATTCTCTTTAAACAAGACCTTTTCAAGGCGTCCACATGGTGCCGGAAAGAAAGCCTTGAATCAAATATGACCCCCAGATATTTGAAGTGGGGCTCAAAATCTATAGGCACACCATATAGCGACAAATGGGGGGGGGTCCCATGTCACTAACTTATGCCAAAAAAGTGAACAGCCTTGGTCTTTACTGCGGAAAAGCGGAAACCCTTGGAGGAAGCATTTTCAGCTACAGTGCTTATAGCTCGCTGTAGCTTACGGACGATAAATGGCAGTCTGGGCGAAGAACAAATGAGCGCCAGATCATCCACATATAGCGTCGACGAAATCTCGGGAGGGAGATTTCTGTGGATGCAGTGAGAGCTGTTGGCAACTGAGGGAGGCGCGGGGCTCGCGCGTAGAGGCGAATGATGCACTGCACGAGGCGCAAAGCGAGTGGATCAAGTCCACCTTCCGCAATAAACCCTCAGCTGCGGATGCATAAAACTCGCATCCGTAGTCGAGCTTCGAGCGAACAAAGGATCGATGAAAAAGTAAGGTGATAGCCCTATCAGCGCCCCAAGCGCTGAACGTCACGGAACGGAGAATGTCCATGGCGCGGGTACAAGAGACCCTAAGGCTGCGAATATGAGCCTCCCAGGTGAGGCGTCGGTCGAATCCAAGACCAAGGAAACGGTGCGACTCAACCACATCCAGGCGCACCCCATTAAGAAACAAATCTGGGTCGGGGTGGAGCCGTGAATGGCGGCAGAAGTGCACCACCTTAGTCTTGGCCAAAGAAAACCGAAACCTGTGCGCTTCGGCATAGCGAGAGACGCGGTTCAATGCCTGTTGGAGTCAACGCTCCAGAGTTGGCATCTGGGCCACGCCAAAAGAGATCGAAAGGTCGTCCACGTAGAGCGTAGCGAAAACATGTCCTGGCAGCACCGAGGTGATGCCGTTGATGCTCAGGGCAAAGAGTGTGACACTGAGGACACTTCCCTGCGGGACACCCTCTTCCTGCTCCTTTGGGCCGGAGAGGGCTCCCCCCACCCGTACGCGGAATCGACGATCTCGCAAAAATTCACATATACACATTGGGAGGCGTTCCCTCGCCCCCATCGTGTGGAGAGTCTCCATGATACCGTATCGCCATGCGGTATCATAGGCCTTCTCCAGATCAAAAAACACCGTGTCGTAGTGCTGTCTACGAAGGAAAGCCTCGCAGACGGCATTTTCCAGTCGGAGTAGAGAATCCGAAGTAGAGTGGAACTTACGAAAGCCGCACTGTGCAGAAGACAGATGGCCTCCGCTGTCCAGGAAATAGGCTAATCTAACATTTACCAATTTCTCCATCAACTTGCACACGCAAGAGGTTAGAGAGATTGGGCGGAAACCGGTCGGAGTAGAGTGATCTCTCTCCGGCTTGCGAAAGGCGAGCACAGTAGCGATTCGCCAGGAGTCTGGGAGAAGACCTTCCACCCAGATCCTGTTGAACAAATCTAACAGAAAGGCCATGCCTCGCTCACCCAGGTGTCGAAGCATGGCGTACGGGACATCGTCCAGGCCATGGGCGGTGTCTGCGCACGAAGCGAGAGCGGAACGCAACTCACTCACAGTAAACTTGTCGTTGAAGTGTTCTCCGCCTCTGGAGGTAAAGTCCAGCCAGCGGCCTTCCGCGACATCACGACGTGCATTAAATGCTGGCGGAGCAGCATCACGGCTAGAGAATGCGGAAAAAGCGGTCGCTCAGGATTCCGCCACGGACGCGGGGTCCGAGATTGCGGTCCCATTCTCCTGGAGAACGGGAGGGGGGTCCTGCGAGAAATTGCCCCGAATCCTTTTGACTCGCTTCCACACCTCAGCTAAAGGGGTCTTCCCGTTAAGTGAAGACAAGAAAAGCAGGCCAAGAAGAGCGGCGGGCGTGTTTCGAAATATACCGGAACCTAGCCTTAGCCCGACGAAATTCAGCGACTGTGAAATCGTTCGGGCGGCGCTTATAGCGCATGTAAGCATAACGCTTGTGTTTGAGGGCCGTCTGACACTCGGCCAACCACCATGGGAGTGGTCGGCGTGCAAAACGGCCAGACGTCCTAGGAATAGTAGTCAGGCCCACGGCGATGAGGTTGCCGGAGAAGAACTCAACGGCCTCATCTACCGACCTAAATTCCTCGACTGAGAGAGAATTCAGTCATTTCCTGAAATGCAGGCCAACACGCCCGCGCCAAGCACCACCGAGGTGGTCTCTCAGGCGGCAGTTGCCCTGAAAATGATATTTGAATGGGAAAGTGATCACTACCATGGAGGTCATCGACCACCCCCCAATCAAAATCAGGCTGTGCATCCGAAGAGCACAAAGATAGGTCAAGGCAAGAAAATGAAGCGGTTCTCGGACAGTGATGCGTAAACTCATCCACGTTTAGGACACCCATCTCAAGCTCTTCGATCAGATCGGCAAGGACTTGTCCCCTGGGATTTATGGAGTAATCTCCCCAGAGAGGATGCCTGCCGTTCAGATCTCCAAGCAAGAGATAGGGCCTCGGCAACCGTGCCACGACGTGGCGGAGGTCCCCCGCGTCGAAGTCTGCTGACGGTGGAATGTACGCAGAAATGATAGTATACCTGATATCCAGGTGCAGCTGCACAGCCACTGCCTGAAAGGACGTATCTAAAGAGAAAGGAAGAACGGAGACATCATGCCGGGTGTAAACCGCGCATCCCCCAGCCCGGCCATCCCGCGGTGGTGAGGTCGCAAGACCCTTATACCCCCGAAGGGCGGGCAGGGGGCACGCGCCTAGCATCGTCTCCTGCAAAACGATAGCTAACGAGAAACGGGATGAGACGATCCTCCGCAACTCCTCCCATTTGACCCGGAGTCCACGGCAATTCCATTGAAGGAATATGCCCTCCAGGCCTAGCTCGGAGGAGACGCGGGGGCCGTCCTCGAACTGAAGACCCTCACGAGAATGGCCGTACGTTTCCCGGGAGCAGAACCTCGGGCGCTGTTGGCCGGACAAAGCGCTGAAGGCGCTGTCGCCTTCGAGGACTTATTGGTGGAGGTGGGCTCGCCATGCGAGGGTTTTCCTCCCTCCGCCTCGAAACCTTAGGCGGGCGTCACGGCTTCGGAGGCGGGGGGGGGCCCTCTTTTCGAGGAACCACCGTCTCCGAGCCACTCGCTCCACCTCGGGGCGTGGGCGAAGGACTCGAAGTTCCTTTGTTGCTGTCCTCCTTTCGAGGAACAGCTTTAGGAACCCCCGAAGATGGCCCAGCGACCATCTTCAGGGGTGTTGCCTCCTGTGAGTCTAACGACTCGGTGGAGGCGCGTGGCCGTTTCGCCTTGCGGGAAACGGTCACGCTGGTGGAAAAGGGGAAAGCCCTGGTTTTAGCCCGGGCTGGGTATGAACCCTTTTTGCCGCCAGCTTTACCAGGGAAGCGCCCGGGTTGGGTAGAGCCCGCAGAAGGGCTCCCACCGCCGCAGGAGTGGCACGAATGCCTTCACGCGGTAGCGGTACCAACCGGCACGCACCAACTCCGGGAGCTCGTCACAGTCGAACGTGACAAAGAGTGTAGGGGTGGGTCTCGAGGCCCCTCCCTGTTTTCTCATCATACGTTCGACCTTGACCGCCCCATGGACGGCCAGCTCTAGGGTGATGTCCTCTATGGAGTAGTCAACGAGTTTCCTCGCATAAACTACTCCTTTCACAAAGTTCATGGTAGAGTGCGGCGTCACACTCACCGGGGTGCCATGAAGTGTCCGAAGAGCACTTATCTTGGCCGCCTCGGGGGGATTCGCAGCATTCGCCAGAAGGCTCCCGTCCGAGAAACGGGTCACCTTCGGCTCTCTACCAATTGCACTAGCTAATGTTCCCCTCTGATGGATCATGTTTCCTTTGGCCAACATGCTGCCATCAGTGGAGCGAATAACGAGGTAGCGTTTGAATCCAGCGGGCTCGAAATCCCCAGGTAACCTCTGAATCAGGGGCCCCGATGTTATCGAGGCTCCGCCCTGTGCACCTTTGGTCTTAGTCATAGTCACGGGCTCCGCACACGGGTGGGGAGGGTAGATGGGCAGTATATGCCGATCTTGGCTTGGTCGCCCTCCAACGTGGCAGCAGACCCATCCGTCCCCGCAGCCCCGGCGGATGGAGAGGAGCCCCGAGTCTTTTTCTTTTTAGGAGAGGAGGGCGGGGAATGAACCCCTTGTACTGCCTCAGAGACCCCAGCCGTTTGAGGAGGACCTTGCATAGGGGCGGATTCGGGTTCGGTGCTTGGCGTCAAGCTCGGAGTTCCCAACATGGAAAGCCCTACCGTCTGAGGCTGGGTTGCCTCAAGGACCATGTCTATCTCAGGAGGGGCCTCCAGTTGGCCATCCCCTCCCAGGACATCGCAGGTCCCGTTGGCAGCGTCACGGGTCATGTGTGGGGAGGCACAGGCCTTAACTCCGGCAAGGTTTAGTATTCTTGCCAGCAGGTCTTTTGAGGGAAGGGACCGAAGGGGCCTGGCTTCCCTCTCCCCCCTAAGGGGGTTTGCCCTACCGAGCCTCTTCAATGAGGGGCGGTTGGCAATGGGCTGCCTGCTGGCTTTCTTGGCAGTCCCCTTAGAAAAAAAAGGAGAGACTGCCGCTGGAAATAGGGAGGTGTCCGAAAGCACCTCTTGAGAAAGGGGTGAGGGGGAGTCCCCTACACCCATAGTCGTAGGAGAGGAGTAAGCCTCCTCTCCGGTTAGAGAAATATGCAGGGTCCCCTGCACAAGCACAGGATGGGGGGGGGGGAACTCCATTTTTTCGGTGGAGCTGCCCAAGGGCGGCTCCGTCGATGGTACAGGGAGAATTAAAGGGGGGGGGACACATCATTGGGCATGGTGACCCTCTTTTTATTACGGGATGCAATAGCACATCACCCCTCGCAGGAGACCGCACTGCAAGGGGTGCTTACGGGCCTGGCAGAGCCAGGTGCTGGTATTTAAACCAACCCTCCGGCCTGGTGACCTGGCAGCCCTTCAGCATGGCGGCTCCTCCTTGGGCACGGCGTAAAATCAAGGATAGATGGTAAAGTGAGAAGGAAAAGGGATGTGAGGAAAGTATGGGTGGGGATGAAGCAGGTTGTTAAAAAAACCCATCCCAAACTGGAGCTCAGGGGTTAGGGAACGTTGTCCCCTCCCCCGGAGAATGGGTCAGCAATCTCGGACCCCGCGTCGCTGGCGGAATCTTTCACGACCGCTTTCTCTACCTAGGATGATGCTCGTCCAGTATTAATGCGCGTCGTGATGTCAAGGAAGGCCACCGAATAAACTTTACCTTCAGAGGCGGAGAACCAATTAACGACAAGTTTACTTTGATTTGCTTTCCGCTCTCGCTTCGTGCGCGGACACCGCCCCTGGCCGAGACGATGTCCCGTACGCCATGCTTCGCCATCTGAGTGAGCGAGGCATGACCTTTCTGTTAGATTTGTTCAACAGGATCTGGGTAGAGGATATCCTCCCAGATTCCGGTGAATCGCTACTCTGTTCTTTAACCTCCTGCGTGTGCAAGTTGATGGAGAAATTGGTAAATATTAGATTACCCTTTTTTTCTGGACAGCGGCCATGTCTTCTGCACAGTGCGGGTTCCGCAAATTCCACTCCACGTCGGATACTTGCTCCGACTGGAAAATGCCGTCTGGAGGCCATCCTTCGTAGACAGCACTATGCCACGGTGTTTTTAGATCTGGAGAAGGCCTATGATACCGCATGGCGATACGATATCATGGAGACTCTCCACACGATGGTTGCGAGAAGACGCCTGAAACTTTATACCTGAATTTGTGCGAGACCGTCGATTCTGCGTACGGGTTTGGGGATCCTTTCCGGCCCAATGGAGCAAGAAGAGGGTGTCCCGCAAGGAAGTGTACTCAGTGTCTCACTTTTTGCCACAAGTATTAAAGGTATCATCTTCATACCGCCGGAAGATGATCCCGCTACGCTCTACGTGGAGGACCTTTCGATCTCTTTTGGTGCGGCCGAGATGCCAACTTTGGAGCGTCGTCTCGAACAATCATGTCCACATCTCTCTCATTGCCGAAGCGCCCAGGCTTCGGATTTCCTTGGTCAAGACTAAGGTAGTGCACTTCTGCCGCTATCAACGGCTCCACCCATACCCGGACTTTATTCTAATTGTGGTTTCCCTGGGAGTGGTGGATTCTCACCGTTTCTTATCTTCTTGTATTTGATCGACGCCTCACTTGGGGGACTCACATTCGCAGCCTTAGGGACCTTTGTACCCGCGCCTTGGACATTCTTCGTTATGTGACGTTCAGCACGCTCGGCTGCATTCACAGCCACTCTGGAAGGGTACCACCTTAGAATATTTACGCCACGCCTCGTCTCCCAAAGCTTCCACAGCCCCGGGAGTATTGCCTTCGACCTTTTTGGACAACACTTCGTGTCATGCTGGATCTGTGCCAGTGTATACGCATAGCTCCAAGTCCCACGATGGCATCGGCGTCAACGCCGTACTCTCCTGTTTGAAGAAAGAGGGGCTATACCAAGCGCTGCGTTCAATACACCGCTTGGTATGGGCGATAACTATTCGTAATCGGTTCAGAGACTGGATTGTGATCTTCAGCGATTCACAAAGCGCCCTTATTGGTATTTGGGCATTCGAATCTCAGCCTCTTCTGCTTCGCTGTATTCGTGACGCTACGGATGCCGCGAGCCGGGTGGAATGTCGAGATTATCTTTTGATGGGCTCCCGGACATGTGGAAATTGCGGAGAATAAGCGTGCCGATATGAGTGTCCCAGAGTCCGTGAGGACTGGGCAACCAGACCAGGGTTTTGCGCTTCCGCTGACCGACTACGTGGCATGATTCAGAGCAGCCCTCCCTCCGGCCTAGCAAATAAGATATGAGACGGCCTCTATACATGTTCCTGCGCCGAGTTAGCCGGGCCTCCCTCCGTCGCCAAATCGTGCTTTCTTCTTTGTTTTGTTTTTAATTATTTTTTGTTGTTTAGTATGGTTTGGCTTTCATAATTTTAAAGTAGCCTAGCCCTAAGCTGAAATTTTAAAATACGGCGACTTATACCCTTGACGACATACGTCAGATGGGTGCGCTAAAAAAAACCCTGAGGAAGCAAGGGGGAGGAATGCATATGCGTTTCAGAGGTAGTGCTGCCCGAGAGTGGCTCCAAAAGGGCAAAGGGAAAGCTCCTTTGTTACATAGCGATGGTGAGCTCCTCCCAAGGTCGAAGGTGTCTCATGTTACCTCGTCTTCCCCGAAACCTAGGAAGGGCTAGACCGCGTTTGGAGGTGGATCCTCCATATGCATTCCCATATTCCTTTCACTCGTGGCCATAGTATCAGAAAAAAAGACACGGAAATAAATACTATTACTTCCCAATGACGTGGAGGTTAAGAGAAAAGTTTCCATAGGATCAGAAAATTCCAGAATGTGATCATTTACATATATTCGGTCCACGGGTCGAGCGTTGATGGGTTTTGTCAACCTGCCCCACCATTCAGGCGAATTTTCTGATTTGGGGAGCCCATCTGGCGACTGTCTATTTGGGCATAAGTCGCCTTAACAACACAGCCTACTACCAGGCAAAAACTCCGAGATAAAGATTAGAAAGCGTCCCCTCGCCCCCATCGTGTGGAGAGTCTCCATGGTATCGTATGGCCATGCTGTATCATAGGCCTTCTCCGTGGCGCAGTGTTGTCTACAAAGGATGGCCACGCAAATGCAGGGTGCGGAAACGCCCTTGCTCGTAGGCCTTGAGGGGCCAGGGGCAGACGGTGCTTTTTTTTAATATTGACGCATAAGGATGTCCCAGGCAACGCCGGGCGCGCCACGACCATGCCCATAGCCTCACTAAATGAGACGATCCATAGCCTGACCCACCAGGATTGGAGAGATACGCATCACTTTGCTTCAAAAAAAGTAGGGTGCGGCTCTCAGCAATTGACACAATTTGCCTTACACTTACACGATAGGGACTTATCGTGTGCGGCCTTGCAGCAACTTAAACAGACTTCGGGTAAACCTGACTTTGCACGTCTACAGGAGCAATTCGCATGGGCGAAGCGGTGGCAGTAGTAACACCTTTGCGGTAGAGATACCAACCAGCACGCACCGACTCAGGGAGCCTGTCACGGTCGAACGTGACAAGGAGTATAGGGCTGGGTCTAGAAGCGCCTCCCTGTTTTCTCATCACTCATTTGACTTTGACCACTCCATGCTCGACAAGCTGGGAGGTGATATTATCTATTGAGTAATCTATGTTACTCCAAGTAAACGACTCTAATTAACAAAGTTCATGGTAGAGTGGGGCGTCACACTCACCGGCGAGCCATTAAGTGTCGGAAGGCCGAAAGGCACTAATCATGGCATCTTCGTAGGGATCTGACTCAGTGGCTAGAGGCTCCCGTCTGAGAAACGGGACACCTTCGGCTCTACCAATCAAGATAGCTAATGCTCTCCCCTGATGTATCATGTTGTCATTAGTCAACATGCTACCATAAGTGGCACGATTAGCCAGAGTGTTTGAAGCCAGCGGGTTCGAAAACGACAGTAGTCTATCAATGCAGGGCCCCGACGTAATCGCGGCTCTGTTCAGCGCAATTGCGACTTTGGTCTTGGTCTGGGACCGCGCACCTGCGAAAGCCAACGGCCGGACGTCCCCATCTTGGCCCGGTCGCTTGCCGAAACGGCCGCAGACCCCTCCATCTCCTGAACCCCCGCGGAGTGATAAGAACCTTAGACCTCTTCTTGCTTTTTCTTTTCTTTTTCGGAGAGGCGGGTGGGGAATGGACCCTCTTCTCTTCACCGCCGGATGGAGCTCTTAGGCCGGACGGACAGGTCTGAGCAAGATCTTTCTCTGAGATGGAGGTTTTCGCTCTCAGAGATCCCTCCTCTCCTTGCGAGTCCTCAGAGGTCCGAGTAGTTGAGGAAAAGCTTGTACAGAGGCAGACTCGGGTTCGGTGTTTGGCACCAAAATCGGGTTCAACCCCATGGAAGATCCTGCCTTCTTGTACTGAGTCACCTCCGGGACCATATCCATCTCCATCTTAGGGGGCCTCCGTGTGCCCCCCCCCCACCAAGGTACCAAGTCTTAAGTCAAAGAGGTGCTTCGAGTTCTCTCATTCTCCCCGACACCTAGGAAGGACGAGGCCGCGCTTGAAGGCGGATCTCCATGGGCTTGTGGTCGCCCACTATTGCTTTCAGTTGTCACCATGATCAAAGAAAAAAGGGGGACTCATGTAGTGTAAATACCATGACCCGCGTACTATGAGTGGGGAGGTTAAGAGAAAAGTCTCCAAACAATAAGAAATTCAGGAATGTGATCATTTACACATAATACATCCTGGTCCGACTTTGATAGACTTTGCCAACCTGGCCCGCCATTTAGGCGAAATTGTTCTGATACTTTAACCATAGAGGATTGTGCTGGCGTAGCCACCTTATATGTGTACTGGAGGAAAGTGAGCAGAGTCGACGGCCCAGCACACCCCGTACTTAATACTTGCTTTAGTCAGCGGCCTTTAGGCCCTGGCATTAAGTAGGGAGCTCACGGTATACACTACCACTCGACTAAGGCTCATGAGAGGACGAAAATGCGCTGGGCAGCCAGAACCTCTGTGAATAGGAGAGCAAGTGTAGATGGGAAAGAAGGGTATGTAAAAGAGAAGTAGAGATAAGCGTGTCCACTAACGAGTAGGATGGGTGATCACCTATTATTATCATACCCTGGTGCTAAGTGAGCCCAGGGTAGCCTGCAATTTGAAAGAAAATATACCTTCCGACAGACAGACCATAATATAAATTATATCAAAGTCATTTAGTAATAACTCTTAGTATGAATTAGAGGTAATTTTTTCTACCTTCTTAATTGTGGATTATAATTCACATCTTCCTTTCTTTTGTACAATTGGCCAAGCAAATTTGCTTCATCTTTGTGTAGATTATGTCAGTGAAAATTCTCCCCAGCTTATTTATTGTTCACTTTGAATTCAACCTGTGCGGTTCACTGTAATTATCGCTCTCGCTGAAAAGCTTTCACTCAAAATTTTCCCATGTCATATTTTTTTGACATTAATACTAATTGTCAGTTTGACAAACGTTAAGGGTTTATTTGTACATCATATTCATAAGGTGTGAGTATTTGTACATATGGTAATTTGATTTTAGTAATTACACTCTTTCATTTCCAACCCTGCTTCACTGCTATTCATAGCTTTAAGGCAGAGATCTGTTTGCACCATCTTTTTCAGTCATAAACCCGTACTGAAATGAATGTACTAGTTGAAGGTAACAAGAAACATTATATTTAATATCTTTAAAAATATATTTAAACTTATTTTTTACCCTCTACCATTATAATATGATAGCCAAATTTCGTCTTTACTGGTGGGTCGGTATAAACTGGTTTACTCAAATTGGAGATGGGAAGCGCAAACGCAGCTTCTTGGAAGGGTCCCACCATGGACCCTCTAGTCATCCAACCGAGATCTCCCTGAAAAGGGTGTTAGGTTAGAGGGATTCCAAATGCGCCAACTTAACTATACTAACCTAGTGAATACAGGATATGTGGATCAATTCTTGCTTTTAACTAAAAAAACTTTCTACTGCAATAAAATCCATAATTTTAAAATAACAAAGAATTTTCTATTGTAGGCGTGCCGATACCAAACGGCACGCGCCGACTCAGGGAGCTTGTCACAGTCGAAAGTGACGAAGAGTGTAGGGGTGGGTCTAGAGGCTCCCATTTTTATCATCATAAGCTCGACCTTAACCGTTCCATGGTCGGCCAGCTCTAGGGTGATGTCATCTATGAAGTAGTCGAAGAGTTCCCTAGCATTAACCACTCCTTTCACTAAGTTCACGGTAGAGTGCGGCGTCACACTCACCGGCGTTCCATCAAGTGTCCGAAGGGCACTAATCACGCAGTCGCCAGAGGGCTCCCGTCCGAGAAACGAGTCACCTTCGGCCCTCTACCAATCACGCTAGGTAGTGCTCCTCCTCTGATGTATCATGTTGAAAGTGGAGCGAATAACGAGAAAGCGTTTGAAGCCAGCGGGCTCGAAAACGCCAGGTAGTCTCTGCAATGAGGGACCCCGACGTAATCGAGGCTCCGCTCTGCGCACTTGCAATTTTGGTCTTTGTCTGGGACTTCCCACCCGGGGGAGCACCGGGACGGACGTGCCGATCTTGTCTTGGTAGCTTACCGAAACGGGAGCGGACCTGTCCGTCCCCGTGGCTCTCGCGGAAGGAGAGAATCATTTAGTCTTCTTCGTCTTACGGTTTTTCTTTTCTTTTTAGGAGAGGAGGGTCGGGAATGAAGCCGCTTCTCTCCTCAGCCAGGAGGAGCCCTTAGGCCGGATAGACCGGCCTCAGCAAGATCCTTCTCCGAAATAGATGGAGGTCTTGGCTGTCAGGGGGAAGCAGCGGGGTGAGGAGGTCCCTCCTCTTCTTGTAAATCCTCGGGGATCCGAGCTGTCTGAGAAGAAGCTTGCACAGGGGGAGACTCCGGTTCTGTGCTAGGCACCGAACCCGGGTTCGCCTCCTCCAAAAAGTCAAAAGTCCACCCGTGAGGGTGCAAGAACTCCCGAGTACAAGGGGCAAGCGATAGCGACTCCGTTCATCCCGGTACCGGGACAGGTAACGTGCGCGAAAATCACCCAGACTGGGACATTCGACAAGAATGTGCCGAACAGTCCGGGGGACAAAGCAGTCATCACAATAAGGCGCAGGCGAAACGCTGGTCCGGTCGCAGAGTCCTCGCGGACTCTTTGGCGACCTTATCGGCGCGCTCATTCCCCGCAATTCCTACATGTCCAGGAACCTAGCAGAAGATAATCTCGACATCCGCCAGGCTCCACAAAACCGTAGCGTCAAGGATATCGCGAAACAGGGGATGCGGAGATTCCAATGCCCCGAGAGCACTCAGGGCACTTTGTGAGTCGCTATAGATCACAATCCGGTCTCCGAACCAGGCACGTCGCGTAATCTCCCGTACCGATTGGTGTATTGCAAACAGCTCGGCCGTGAAGACAGACGCAGCGCCTGGTAGAGCCCCGCTGACTTCAAACAGAGGGGATACGGCGTGGAAGCCGACCCCCTGTTGGGACTTGGAGCCATCCGTATACACTGGCACGGTACCAGCGTGACACGATGTGTGCTCCAAAAAGGTCGAACGCAATACTCCCGGCGATGTACAAGCTTTGGGAGCAGAGGCGTAGCGAAAAATAGCCAAATGTCGTACTCTCCAGGGTGGCGTCCTTGGCAGAACAGGGAGCGCCACCGGCCCGAGAGCTATACCTAGCTCTCGAAGGAGTTTCCTGGCCCTAAACCCAAAGGGCTTGGGGTATGACTAACGTCTCTCGGCGGCATAGGCACGGTCGAGATCAGGTGCAGATGAAGTGAGAGCTGTTGGCGACTCAGGGAGGCGCGGGGCTCGCACGTACAGGCGAGTGATACACTGTACGCGGCGTAGAACGAGTGGCATCTCCCCAGCATCGACCAACAGGCTCTCAATGGGGGAAGTGCGGAAGGCACCGGTCGCAAGGCGAAGGCCGGTGTGGTGGATCGAGTCCACCTTCCGCAATAAACGCTCGGCTGCGGATGCATAAAACTCACATCCGTAGTCGAGTTTCGAAAAAACAAAAGATCGATAAAAAAGTAGGGCAGTAGCCATATCAGAGCCCCAAGCGCTGAACGTCACGTAGCGGAGAATATCCATGGCGCGGGTACAAGAGACCCTACCTAAGGCTGCGAATATGAGCCTCCCAGGTGAGGCGTCGGTCGAATACAAGACCAAGGAAACGGTGCGATTCAACCACTTCCAGGCGCAACCCATTAAGAAACAAATCTGGGTCGGGGTGGAGCCGTAGTTGGCGGCAGAAGTGCACCACCTTAGTCTTGGCCAAAGATAACCGAAAACTGTGCGCTTCGGCATAGCGAGAGACGCGGTTCAATGCCTCTTGGAGTCGACGCTCCAGATCGAAAGGTGGTCCACGTAGAGCGTAGCGAGAACATCTTCCGGCAGCACCAAGGTGAGGCCGTTGATGCTCAGGGAAAAGAGTGTGAAACTGAGGACACTTTCCTGCGGGACACCCTCTTCCTGCTCCATTGGGTCGGAGAGGGCTTGCCCCACCCGTAAGCGAAATCGACAATCTCGCAAAAATTCACATATAAACATTGGGAGGCGTCCCCTCGCCCCCATCTTGTGGAGAGTCTCCAGAATACCGTATCGCCATGCGGTATCATAGGCCTTCTCCAGATCGAAAAACACCGCGGCGTAGTGCTGTCTAAGAAGAAAGGCCTCGCAGACGACGGCATTTTCTAGTCGGAGCAGAGCATCCGACGTGGAAAGGAACTTTCGGAAGCCGCACTGTGCGCAAGACAGATGGCCTCCGCTGTCCAGGGAAAAGGCTAATCTAACATTTACGAATTTTTCCATCAACTTGCACACGCAAGAGGTTAGAGAGATTGGACAGAAACCGGCTGGAGTAGAGTGATCTCTCCCTGGTTTGCAAAAGGCGAGCACAGTAGCGATTCGCCAGGAATCTGGGAGGAGACCCTCCACCAAGATCCTGTTGAACAAACCTAACAGAAAGGCCATGCCTCGCTCACCCAGGTGTCGAAGCATGGCGTACGGGACATCGTCCGGACCATGGGCGGTGTCTGCGCACGAAGCAAAGGCTGAACGCAACTCACTCACAGTAAACTTGTCGTTAAAGGGTTCTCCGCCTCTGGAGGTAAAGTCCAGTCGAAGGCCTTCCGCGACATCACGACGTGCATTGAATGCTGGCGGAGCAGCATCCGGGCTAGAGAATGAGGAGAAAGCAGTCGCTCAGGATTCCGCCACGGACGCGAGGTCCGAGATTGCAGTCCCATTCTCCTGGAGAAAGGGAGGGGGGTCCTGCGAGAACTTGCCCCGAATCCTTTTGACTCGCTTCCACACCTCTGCTAGAGGGGTCTTTCCGCTAAGTGAAGACACGTATGAACGCCAAGAAGAGCGGCAGGCGTGCTTCGAAATATACCAGAACTTAGCCCAACGAAATTCACCGACTGTGAAATCGTTCGGGCGGCACTTATAGCGCATGTAGGCATAACGCTTCTGTTTCAGGGCCGTCTCACACTCGGTCGACCACCACGGAAGTGGGCGGCATGCAAAACGGCCAGACGTTCTAGGAAGAGTAGTCAGGCCCACGGCGATGAGGTTGCCGGAGAAGAACTCAACGGCCTCATCTACTGACCTAAATTCCTCGACTGAGATAGAGAATTCAGTCATTTCTTGAAATGCTGGCCACCGCACACGCGCCAAGCACCACCGAGGTGGGGACTCAGGCGGCAGTTGCCCTAAAAAAGATATTTGAATGGGAAAGTGATCACTACCATGGAGGTCATCGACCAGCCCCCAATCAAAGTCAGGCTGTGCATCCGAAGAGCACAAATATAGGTCAAGGCAAGAAAATGAAGCCGTTCTGGGACAGTGATGCGTAAACTCATCCACGTTTAGGACACCCATCTCAAGCTCTTCGATCAGATCGGCAAGGACTCGTCCCCTGGGATTTATGGAGTAATCTCCCCAGAGAGGATGCCTGCCGTTCAGATCTCCAAGCAAGAGAAAGGGCCTCGGAAACCGTGCCACGACGCGGCGGAAGTCCCCGGCATCGAAGTCAGCTGACGGTAGAATGTACGCAGAAATGATAGTATACCTCCTATCCAGGTGCAGCTGCACAGCCACTGCCTGAAAGGAGGTATCTAAAGAGAAAGGAAGAAAGGAGACATCATGCCAGGTGTAAACCGCGCATCCCCAAGCCCGGCCATCCCGCGGTGGTGGGGTCGCGAGACCCTTATACCCCGGGAGGGCGGGTTGGGGGCACGCGCCTTGCATGGTCTCCTGCAAAAAGATAGCTAACGGGGAACGGGACGAGACGAGCCTCCGCAGTTCCTCCCAGTTGGCCCGGAGTCCACAGCAATTCCATTGAAGGAATATGCCCTTCAGGCCTAGTTCGGAGGAGACGCGGGGGCCCTCCTCGAACAGAAGACCCTCACGGGAATAGCTGTACGCTTCCCGGGGGAAGAACCCCGGGCGCTGTTGGCCGAACAAAGCGCTGAAGGCGCTGTCGCCTTCGAGGACTTATTGGGGGAGGTTAGGCTCGCCATGCGAGTCTTTTCCTCCGGCCGCCTCGAAACCTTAGGCGGGCGTTGCGGCTTCGGAGGCGGGGGGCCCTCTTTTGGAGGAACCACCGTCTCCGAGCCAATCCCTCCACCACTAGGCGTGGGCGAAGGAGCCGAAGCTACTTTGTTGCTGTCCTCCTTTCGGGGGACAGCTTTAGGAACCCCGGAAGATGGCCTAGCGACCAACTTCAGGGGTGTTGCCTCCTGTGAGTCTAACGACTCGGTGGAGGCGTGGCCGTTTCGTCTTACGCAAAACGGTCACGCTGGGGGAAGAGGGAGGAGCCCTGCTTTTAGCTGGGGCTGGGTATGAACCCTTTTTGCCGCCAGCTTTACCAGGGGAGCGCCCGGGTTGGGTAGAGCCCGCAGAAGGGCTCCGAATGGGCGCGGAAACAACCGTGCTCATTGGCCTTGATGAGCCAGGAGCAGAGGGTGCCTTTCTAACTATTAAGGCATATGACGTCCCAAGCAGAGCCGGGCGCGCCAGGACCAAGTCCTTAGCCTCGCGGAATTAGAGTCGATCCTGGGCCTGAACTGCCAGGATTTCTTTCCCAAGGAAAAATGCACCACATTGCTTCGAAGAAGCAGGGTTCGGCTCTCCGCAATTACCACACTTGGCCACACACGATTTAGACTTATTGTGTGCAGCCTTGGAGCAATTTACACATACTTCGGGTGACCCCGACTTTGTAGGTCTAAATGAGCGATTTGTATGGCCGAAGCGGTGACAGTAATAGCACCGCCGCGGCAGTGGCACGAATGCCTTCACGCACCAACTTGGGGAGCTTGTCACAGTCGAACGTGACGAAGAGTGTAGGGGTGGGTCTCAAGGCCCCTCCCTGTTTTCTCACCACACGTTCGACCTTGACCGCCCCATGGTCGGCCAGCTCTAGGGTGATGTCCTAAATGGAGTAGTCAACGAGTTCCCTCGCATAAACTACTCCTTTCACAAAGTTCATGGTAGAGTACGATGTCACACTCACCGGGGTGCCATCAAGTGTCCGAAGAGCACTTATCTTGGCCACCTCGGCGGGATTCGCCGCATTCGCCAGAAGGCTCCCGTCCGAGAAACGGGTCACCTTCGGCTCTCTACCAGTTGCACTAGCTAATCCTTTCCTCTGATGGATCATGTTGTCCTTGGACAACATGGTGCCATCAGTGGAGCGAATGATGAGGAAGCGTTTGAAGCCAGCGGGCTCGAAAATGCCAGGTAACCTCTGAATGAGGGGCCCTGATGTCATCGAGGCTCCACCCTGTGCACTCTTGGTCTTAGTCAGGGGCTCCGCTCACGAGGGGGTAGAGGGGCCGGATGTGCCGATCTTGGCTTGGTCGCCTACCAAAGTGGCAGCAGACCCATCCGTCCCCGCAGCCCCCGTGGATGGAGACGAGCCCCGAGTCTTCTTGGTCTTTTTAGTCCTTTTCTTTTTTCAATAGGAGGTCGGGGAATGAACCCGCTTCTCACCTCCACCGGCAAAGTCCCCAGGACAGATGGACCGGCCTCAGCCAGGTCCTTCTCCAAAATGGAGAAGGTCCTGGTAGTCGTAGGGGTACCTGTCGGAGATCCCTCCCCGCCTTGTACTGCCTCAGAGACCCTAGCCGTTTTAGGAGGACCTTGCATAGGGGCGGATTCGGGTTTGGTGTATGGCGCCGAGCCCGAATTCCCCCCCATGGAAGGCCCTACCGTCTGAGGCTGGGTTTCCTCAAGGACCATGTGTGTGTCAGGAGGGGCCTCCAGTTGGCCATCCCCTCCCAAGACATCGCAGGTCCCGTTGGCTGTATTGTCACTAGTCTTGTGTGGGAAGGCACAGGCCTTGACTCCGGCAAACCACCCTAAGGGGGTTTGCCATACCGAGCCGCTTACACGAGGGTCGGTCGGCAATGGGCTGCCTGCTGGCTTTCTTGCCAGTCCCCTTGGAAAGAAAGGAGGGGACTGCCGCTGGAAAAAGGGAGGTGCCCGAAAGCACCTCCAGAGAAGGGGGTTAAGGGGAGTCCCCTGCACCCGTAGGCGAAGGAGAGGAGTAAGCCTCCTCTCCAGTTAGAGAAATATGGAGGGTCCCCTGCGCAAGCACAGGGGGAAGGGACCTCCATTTTTTCAGTGGAGCTGCCCGAGGGCGGCTCCGTTGTTGTTATAGGGGAAATTAAGGGGAGATGTTTTGTTTTTGCATCATTGGGCATCGTGACCCTCTTTGTTTTACAGGACGCAATCGCTCACCACCTCTCGCAGTAGCCCGCACTGCAAGAGGTGCTTACAGGCCCGGCAGAGCCAGGCACCGCCATTTGGGACCACCCATCCCGCCTGGTGGCCTGGCAGTCCATCGGCATGACGGCTCCACCTTGAACATGGCGTAAAAAAGATAAATTTTGAAGACGAGAGGAAAAGGGATGTGAGGAAGGTATGGGTGGGGATGAAGCAGGTTGTTAAAAACCAACCACCCCAGACCAGAGCTCAGGTGTTAGGGAACATTGTCCCCTCCCCCTCTCAGCCCCGATCCGGGACGGTTGGCTGAGAAGAAGGTCAGCATCTACCCTGTGAAATTAGAGGCTGACCAGAGAAAGCTGTGGGAGAGGTTGTTTGAAAAGCGACGAAGTAGAGGAGAAATACAGGCTATCTGAAGGAAGGAAGAGTGGCTAAGCTAGGGCCGGACGGAGTGCTGGATCCTGTCAGCACGGCGGCCAGGATGGCAAATCGCCGCGCCCCTTACGGGGGAACCTAGGCACATTCTTTATCAACTTCACTGCCTTAAGTCTCAGAGGAAGGAGGTGTTGGATATTGTTTTGCAAACTGTTAAGAGATCAGCTTGGTATACATATAGTGAAGCCATCCTCCAAACCCTCCTATGCTCTGGATCAGGCAGAGAGAACTGAAGGGGTGAAAAGAATCCAGACCATCAGGGGAGAAGGGGACCCAGATACTCAACTGGAAGACTCCTTTGAAAGGCTTAGAAGGACACCAGACAATTATTTCACTTTCTGCCACAACCACATCAGACAAATCACTTTCAACCTCTTCCTCTCTCAGGGCATCAAATCTGTTAGTCAACCTAACAGATTCCATGTCTCTCTTACTCATAGACCTAACCTGTCCTAACCTATTTATTCTACCAATATTCACCCACCATTCATCTTCACTCACATCAGTCACTTTCTCTCCAGTCCCTAGTCTAGGCCTATCTTCGACCCTCCTAGTCCCAGCCACATTCTTCATGCCTACACTCGCATCCCTTCTCACTTCATTCACCAACTCACTTAATCTCTTGCACTCATTACACAACTGACTCACCTCCTCTACCAGAGCCACATTTGCACTAGTCACATAACACACCGGGCATTCAGATACATTGCTCTTCTTTCAACACCACAAAAATCACAAACTACATACACACTGCTTACATTAAAAGGCATACTCACTTCATCCAAAGCAACAGCCATACGGAGAAACAAAAATGTGGAGAAAATTAGGCAGCACTGAAACAAACAAAATGGAGCTATTTCGCCAACTGGGAGCTAGTTCAAGATTTAATTTAAAATACAGTGAAGACTCAATACTCGAACGTCTTGGAAGTCAAACTTTTTGATACTTGAATGCAAAAGTTCCGACTTGGTACTCAAAAAAATATCTGGTACTCAAACCTCTGCACACATGGTTGTACAACAACAACAACAACATTCTCCTGCATTCTGTCTGTGGTTTTTCACTTAGAAACTTACAATGGCACCAAAGAGGCTTATTAGTGGTGAAAATACGCCTAAAAGGAAGAATGTAGTTGTGGTGGAGCGAATGTGAGTGTGTATGAAGGGCGATTCTCACACCCCCTTTGCCCAATACCCTCTCCCACCCTCTGTAAGAATGTGTGTGTGAGTGGGAATGGGTTTTTTATTATATTTTCTTTTGTACATATGTATTTGATTTCATGTTGTATGAATAAGGTTATTTAACATCTCATGTTTTTTTTTAATTAGCTACTAAATGTTAAAGATTTTATGAGACAGCATTCAAGTACCAGAATAAAAAAAAAGAACAAAACAAACAAAAACATTGCCTGCATTTTGCAAGAGCGACTGTAATGAAAATATTTTGGAGAAATTTAAAGAAAATTTAAGAAGTCTTTAATAGTAGTTGGCGGCAGGCTGTCTGGCTTTTCAGTTGGCTGTCTGGCTTTGTTCTGGAAGGTTGTCTTGTAGGAAGCTCTTGATTCTCATTGTAAGATTGGGATACAATACTGATTTGGGTGTATAGTTTTTCTTGTATTTATTTAATACATCAATCACTGTGTAATAAATACATTAGTGATTAATACTTTTGGGGAAGATAACTGGCAGCGATCCTGAGCAAGAATTTTTTTTGGTGAGTGTTAACTTTTTCCTTAGTAAATTTCTGAGAGTATGGCGGTTTGTATAGATGGTGAGAGCATGGCATTTGAAAGTAGTGTGTATGTGGTGTGTGATGCATGTGGAGTTGAAAGGAGAGTGAATGTAACTGAATGCCGTGTGTGTTTTCTGGAAGGGGAGGTTAGGAGGTTGAGTGGGGAATGTAAGAGGTTGAATGATTTGGTGTTTGAGGTGAGAAGAGATGCAAGTGTGCGATTGAAGGGTGAGATTAGTGCTAAGAGGGTGGAAGATAGGGCTAGGACTGGGAGCAGTGTGGAAGTTGTGAGTGATGATGAATGGTGGGTGAAAATGGATAGGATAGATAAGTTAGGACAGGTTAGGTGTGTGAATGAGAGGGACATAGAACCTGTTAGGTTGACTAACAGATTCAATGTCCTGAGAGAGGAAGAGAGTGAAAGTGATTTGCCTGGTGTGATTGTGGATGAAAGCAGGATGGGTGGTAGTGTGACTGAGAGCAGGAGGGAGGGTAATGTTAGGCCAAGACAGAATAGGAGAATGACTGAGGTGCTAGTGATGGGTGACTCTCAGATTAGGTATTTAGATAGGAAGTTGAGTGATAGCAAGTGGAAGGGAATGAGAGTTTGTCTGCCGGGTGCTGGTGTAAGTGATGTTTGTGAGAGGTATGATAGGCTGGTTTCTGGGTGTGAGAGGGATGCAGTTGTGATTACGCATGTGGGAGTGAATGATGTAAAGAAGGTGGGTACATGTGAGTTACGTGAGCAGTATAAAAGGTTAGTTGAAAGGATGAGTAAAAGCAGGGTAAAAGGTGTTGTTTCTGGTGTGCTTCCGAGATTGGATGTGGGGGTAGAATGGTTGTCGCGTGCAATTGGTTTGAATGAATTTGTGAAAGGACTGTGTGAGGAGTTAGGATTGGTGTTTGTAGATGTCTGGGGAGGGTTTTACGGGAATAGGAGGTTGTATGCGATGGATGGGCTCCATCTTAGTCGGGCAGGTATTGAGGTTCTATGGGGGGAGCTGGATAGTGTGATTAGGTCCTTACGGGTGGGAAACTAGAAGCTGTTAGAGGTAAGGGAATAACAGGAATAGAGGGCAGGTGTAGGAAATGGAAGGGATGCAGAGATAGAGGAATAGCTAAGGGAGAGGGCATACTGATGCGTTATAGGGGGACTAATGCACAAGTGAATGAGCAGATAACTAGGAATAGAAAAGCACGATGCAATGAAGATGGGAATAATAAAAAAACCTTAAAAATATACTACACAAATGGTCGGAGTATAAGGAATAAGATAGATCTCTTAAGAGCGTTAGCGAGTGAAGAGAATTTTGATATAATTGCGATAACAGAGTCATGGCTTGATTTGGCAGGAAATCACTTTAAACCTGAGGTTGAGATTGAGGGCTTTAACATGTTCCATACAGATAGGAATAGGAAGAGAGGAGGAGGGGTTATTATTTATATTAAAGATAATCTCCAGTGTTGTGTAAACAGTACAATTAAATTAGATGATAACACAGAGTCATTATGGCTAAATGTAAAGGAAGGTAAAAACAAGCTTGTCATAGGATTATTATACAGACCACCAAATCTTAGTAAGGAAGCTTCAAATCTTCTGTGGCAGGAGATTGAACGGGCATGTAGAAGTAAGCATGTGTGTATAATGGGCGATTTTAATTACAGAAATATAGACTGGGAAGCTCTTGTGGGTGATCAGGAGGCTGAGGAATTTTTGAATGTTGTCCAAGATAATTTTCTGAGGCAGATTATTAACGAACCCACTAGAGGTAATAATATACTGGATTTAGTTCTGACAAATAGGGAAGAAGTTATTAAGGATACTGAGATTGGAGGAAATTTGGGTAATAGTGACCATTGTGAAATTAGATTCAAGATGAAATGGAATGGTATTGATAGTAGCATGAACAATGTTAAAATTCCTGACTTTAGAAGAGCAAATTATAATGGGCTAAGGACTTACCTGGAGGCAGTTGTACAGAAACCAGGCAATGAAATCAATTCAGGAATAGATTCAATGATATCAGTTAGTGGAGACAATAATCACCAGGAGGAAGAGATTACAATTGAAGAGGAGTATGAAAGAATAATTGAGCAATTAATTACAGGTCAGATGATTAACATTCCTTATAAGGAGATTAGGACTAAAAATAATGACCCAAAATGGATGACAGATAAAATTAAGCATTATATTGGCATTAAAAAGGGCATTTATAGGAAAATAAAAAATGGAGAGGATCACTTAAGGCAGAGATATAATGAACTAGCAAGAGATGTTAAAAAAAGTTAATTAGAGTAGCAAGGAGAAATTATGAAATTAAAGTGGCAAATAGGGCAAAGGAAGATCCTAAAAGTTTTTATCAATTATACAAAACTAAGGTTAGAGATAAAATAGGCCCACTTATAGATTCCAATGGAGAATTAGTGAGTGATAGGGACTCAATGGCTGGAATGCTAAATGACTTTTTTCTCTCAGTATTTACACAGGAGGATACTCTAAATATACCCGAGGTGTCAATGATCTTTCGGGGTAATGATGAAGAGAAATTAAAGGATATCTTGATCACAAAGGAGATAGTGACAAAGGAAATTGATAAAATCAAAAGTAGTAAAGCACCCGGTCCTGATGAGGTCTTTCCTAGAATATTGAAAGAATGTAAGGATGTGTTAAGTGAGCCCCTAGCATGCATCTTTAGAAAATCATTGGAGAGTGGCATTGTGCCAGTGGCATGGAAGAAAGCCAATGTGATACCTATATTTAAGAAAGGGGATAAAACAAATATGTCTAATTACAGACCAGTAAGTTTGACATCAGTGGTAGGGAAAATGATGGAATCTATTATAGCAAGGAATATTAGGGATCACTTGGATAAGCATAAGTTGATAAAAGAATCACAGCATGGCTTTAGTAAGGGTAAATCCTGCCTGACTAATTTGCTGTCTTTTTATAGTAAGGTGTATGAAGCAGCAGATAAGGATGAAAACTATGATATTTTATACTTGGACTTTAGTAAGGCTTTTGATCGAGTGCCACACTTACGGCTTCTGAGCAAAGTTAAAGCACACGGGATCGATGGCAGTATATTTAGGTGGATTCAGTCATGGCTTGGTGACAGACAGCAAAGAGTTAGTATAGATGGAGTTAAATCTGAGTGGGGGTGTGTTAGCAGTGGAGTTCCTCAAGGATCTGTTTTGGGTCCCTTGCTATTCTTAATTTATATTAATGATCTTGACATAGGTATAAGTAGTGACCTGAGTAAATTTGCTGATGATACTAAGCTAGGTAGGGCCATTATGGCTGATTCTGATGCTGTTGTAATGCAGGAGGAATTGACCATTCTGTCCAATTGGGCCGAGAAATGGCAAATGAAGTTTAACATAGACAAATGTAGTGTACTTAGTATAGGTAGAAATAATCCATTGAATAGTTATAAATTAAATGGCAGAATTTTAGGGAGGACTGATTGTGAGAGAGACTTGGGTATTTTGGTAAGTTCAGACCTTCGTCCTAGAAAGCAATGTCTAAATGCTAAGAATAAAGCTAATAGGATATTGGGATTCATTAGGAGGAGTGTAAGCAATAAGAGTGCTGAAGTCATTCTAAAACTGTATCTGGCGCTAGTTAGGCCTCATCTAGACTATGCAGTACAATTTTGGTCACCATATTATAGGAAGGATATTGATTTGCTTGAGTCTGTGCAGAGAAGGATGACAAAGATGATTGGTGGGCTAAGGAACTTACCCTATGGTGAAAGGCTCAGAAAACTAAATCTACATACATTGGAAAGGAGAAGAGTCAGAGGGGAATTGATTGAAGTCTTCAAATGGGTAAAAGGATATAATAAAGGGGATCTGGGTAAGGTTCTTATACTTAGTGAACATGACAGGACACGTAGCAATGGGTTTAAGCTTGATAAGTATAGGTTTAGGAAGGAGATTGGGAGGAATTGGTTTACAAATCGTGTGGTAGATGAATGGAATAGGCTCACTAGGCATGTGATAGAAGCCTCCTCTCTGGGTAGTTTTAAGAATAGATTAGATAAATATATGGATGAAGCTGCTAGATGGGACTGACTTTTTTTTATGTACATATGTATATATTTTTCTAAGGAGTGGGAAGATTATATTTTGCGGTTGCATGAATGGACATAATCCTCTGGATGCATTTTATGTATATTGTAGATTAGATCTGACGAACTCCTGTTAAGGGTGACAATGTTGATGACTTTTCTCTGGTAAGAAATCTTTTGTGTGTTGAATGGAACAGGAGCTGCCAAGTGTAGGCCATGAATGGTCTTTTGCAGTCTCCTTCTTTTCTTATGTTCTTATGTTCTTATAAGACCCGCACACCCAATTTTGTCACAAGAGTGACTGCCGACAAGATTATCCTCCGGGGAGGCCGGCAAATTGTAAACCGTGGTACCACGTAAGAAAACTCCTCTTTTTGTTGTCTCTTGTTTTGGTTGTCCCTTTTTGTATTTGCTGACTCTTAGTAGTAATATATATATATTTTTTGATTGATTGGGTTCCAAGATAGGATTGTTTTAGTATATATATATATATATATATATATATATATATATATATATATATATATATATATATATATATATATATATATATATATATATATATAAATAGGCTCATTGGGTGCATATTTACCCATATTTTTGTAAATATTGTTTTTTTTTTTGTTAGTAAAGGACTGTACATACAATCCGTTTCATTCTCCTTCGATTCCTCATGCCCGGATTAGTGTAGGAAGCGGGCTGGATCAATTGGGGTTAGTCTAAATTTTTCGGCCCGCTACATAGTGACGACCATTGAACAGAAAAAGGAGATTATTGATAAATATAAGAAAGGAGCAAGAATCATCGATCTTGCAGCTGAGTATTGTATGGTGAAATCTACAGTAGCCACCATACTAGAGAACAAGGAGGCCATTAAGGGAGCTGATGTGGTGATGGGTGTGAAAAAGCAACTTAAGTGACCTGCAGCAGTGGAAGAAATGGAAAAATTGTTGATTGTGTGGATAAATGAAAGGCAGATGGCTGATGATTCTATGTCAAGAGGGCCTAATTTGTGCAAAGGCTAAGCGGCTCCATGGTGATCTTATTTGTGATACTAGCTCTGACTCCAGTGAAGATTATAAAGCTAGTAAGGGGTGGTTTGGGAATTTCCAGAAGAGAACTGGAATTCATTCTGTTGTGAGGCACAGCGAGGCGGCAAGTGCTGACAAAGTTGCCTGAATTTAAGAAATTTGTGGATAAGGAGCGCTTAAGCCCACAACAGGTCTTTACTTGTGATGAGACAGGCCTGTTTGGGAAAAAACTACCAAAGAAGACCTATATAATAAAGGAAGAGAAGTGTTTGCCAGGACACAAGCCCATGAAAGACAGGCTAACCCTGCTTTTGTGCACCAATGCTAGCAGCAACTGCAAAATTAAACCACTGCTGGTGTACCATTCAGAAAACCCCAGGCCATTCAAGAAAAGTGGTGTGCAAAAGAGCAAACTCAGTGTGATGTGGAGGGCAAACAAGAAAGCTTGAACAACCAGGCAGTCTTTCACAGAGTGGTTTGTGGAGGTGTTTGCACCTGCAGTGAAGACATACCTAATAGAGAAGAATCTGCAACTCAAGGCCCTCCTGTTGATGGACAATGCCCCTGCACACCCTCCAGGCGTGGAAGAAGAATTGGGTAAGGGGTATAAATTCATCGAAGTGATGTTCCTCCCCCTGAACATCATGCCACTGATCCAACTCATGGACCAGAATGTCATCACCAGCTTTAAGAAGCTGTACACAAAAGCACTTTTTGAGAGGTGCTTTGAGGTGACTTCTGAAACAGAGCTCACTCTGAGGGAGTTTTGGAACAATCACTTCAATATCCTCCACTGCCTAAGGCTTATAGATAAAGCCTGGGGTCAAGTTTCTGTGAGGTCCTTGCAGTCTGCCTGGAAAAATCTGTGGCCGACCTGTGTGACAGCCAAGGATTTTGAGGGATTCGAGCCTTCAGTCCAGGAGTCTGCTGTGGTGGAGGACATTGTGTCTCTGGGGAGAGCCATAGGCATTGAGGTGGACAGTGATGATGTGGAGGAGCTGGTGCAAGCACACTCTAAAGACCTCACCACTGATGAGCTGCATCAACTTCACCAGGAATAGCTGCAGGAAGTAACTGAGGAGCTGTCTTCATGGGAGGAGGAGGGGAACAGCAATGAAAGAGTCTCCACTGCAGAGATCAAGAAATATTTGCGGTAGTGGACAGAGTTGGGAAACTTTTTGGAGAGGCGACACCCTGATATTGCTGCTGTACACAGAAACATAAACCAGTTTGATGAAAATTTGATGCAGCATTTGAGACAAAGGAATCTAGTGAGAGTGCAAATGTTAGTGAGCCACAGCCCTCCACTAGTGGATTCACAGGAATCACACCAGGAGACAAGTTACCAGACGTTTTCATGGATGGTGACTCATCCTCTGATGAATAACCTACCTCCTCCTCTTCTACATTATCATCACCAGCCTTTACTTACAGTAAGTACAAATCAAAATTATAAAAAAATTTAACTTGAAATTTTTGTAAACTTAAGGTTTTGCTAAGGTTAGCACAAATTACCTGATTTATAGGTATCGGTAGTCAAACATTTTGATACTTGAACTGCCATTTGGAATGAATTATGTCTTCACTGTATAATTAAAAATTCCTTTAGTATTATATCTAACACTCAAAGTTAACTATCTTCCCAAACTTAAATATATTACACTGGAAAATCCAAAATGAAAAAACGTCACTGAATAGAGCGCTCACTGAGAACACGTCCTATCACTATAAGCACTTAGTGGCGGTCCCTTCTTTGCAGGATCCACAGTCTCCGAGCCACATAGCTTACCACTGGGTGTGGGCGAAGGAGCCGATGCTCCTTTAGTGTTGTCCTCCTTTCCGGGGAGCAGCTTTAGGAACCCCAGAAGATGGCCTGGCGACCAACTTCAGGGGTGTTGCCTCTGTGTCTAATGATTTGGTGGAGGCTCGTAGCCATTTCGCCTAACGGGAAACGGTCACGCTGGGAGAAGGGAGGGGAGCCCTGGTTTTAGCAGGGGCTGGGTGTGGACCCTTTGTGCCGCCAGCTTTATCAAGGAAGCGCCCGGAGTGGGTAGAACCCGCAGAAGGGTTCCGAATGGGCACGGAAACGACCGTACTCGGAGGCCTGGAGGGACTAGAAGCAGAGGGTGTCTTTCTTACTGAGGCATCTGATGTTCTAGGCAGCGCCAGGCATGCCAGGACCAAGTCGTTAGCCTCTCGGAGAGAGAGACGATCCTGTGCCTGAATGGCCATGATTTCTTTCTCAAAGGAATATGCACCACATTGCTTCGAAGAAGCAGGGTCCGTCTCTCCGCAATTGACACACTTAGCCACACACGATTTGGACTTATGGTGTTCGGCCTTGGAGCAATTCACACAGACTTCGAGTAACCCCGACTTTGCACGTCTACATGAGCGATTAAAGTGGCCAAAGCGGTGACAGTAATTTAGCACTTCCACGGCAGTGGTACGAATGCCTTCACGTGGTAGCGGTACGGCGTCGCACTCACGGGGGTGCCATCAAGTGCCCAAATTGAATTAATCTTGGTCGCCTCGGAGGGATGCGATGCATTCGCCAGAAGGCTCCCGTCCAAGAATCGGGTCACCTTCAGCTCTCTACCAATCACACTAGCTAAAGCTCTCCTCTGATGGTCATGTTGCCTTTAGCCAACATGCTGCCATCAGTGGAGCAAATAACAAGGAAGCGTTTGAAGCCAGTTGGCTCGAAAACGCCGGGTAGTCTCTGAATGAGGGGCCCCGAGGTAATCGAGGCTCCACTCTGTGTACTTGAACGTTTGGTCTTTGTCAGGGACTACACACCCGGGGGAGGGGGGGGGAGGGGAATCGGGGCCGGACATGTCGATCTTGGCTTAGTCGTTTACGAGTGGCAGCAGACTCATCCGTCCCCACAGCCCACGTGAAGGAGGGGTGTCATGTGTCTTTTTAGTCTATTTCCTGGGGGGGTTTTCATTTTTTGGAGAGGAGGGCATGGAATGAACCCACTTCTCCCCTCCATCAGCAGGAGCCCCCAGGCCAGATAGACCGGCCTCAGCAAGATCTTTCTCGGAGATGGACAAGGACTCGGCAGTTTCAGGGGCACCAGTCAGAGGAGGAGATCCCTCCCCTCCTTGTACTGCCTTGGAGACCCGAGCTGTCTGAGGAGGACCTTGCACAGGGGCGGACTCAGGTTCAGTGCTTGGCGCCAAGCTTGGATTCACCCCCATGGAAGGTCTTACCATCTGGGGCTGGGTTACCTCAAGGACCATTTGATCTCAGGGGGAGGGGGGCTCCATGGGGCCATTCCCTCCCAGGACACCACAGGTCCCATTGGCAGCAGTGTCTTTAGTCGGGTTAGATGGGGGGGGGGCACATGCCTTGACCTTGCTAATTTCAATATCCGAACCAGCAGGTCTTTCGAGGGAAGGGGTTGATGGGCCTTGTCTTCCCTCTCCCCCTTAAGGGGGTTTGCCCTACCAAGCCGCTTCAATGGGGAGCGGCTGGTTATGGGCTACCTGCTGGCTTTCTTGGCAGTCCCCTGGGAAAGTAAAGGGGGGGCTGCCACTGGTAGGTTCCTTGTCAGAGCACAGGGCGGGAAGAGGCTCCATTTTTTGAGTGGTGCTGCCCAAAGGCAGCTCCTACAGTGGTAGAGGGAAGAGTAAGGGAAGATATTTTTTTTTATTTTTAGACTCATCATTGGGCATGGTGACCCTATTTTTTTATGGAATGCAAATGCTAATCAGCCCTCACAGTAGCCAGCTCTGAAGGGGTGAGTATGGGGGTGGCAGAGCCAGCTGCCGCCATTTTAGGCCACCCGTCCTGCCTAGTGACCTGGCCACCCTTCAGCATGGCGGCGCCACCTATCTTCCAATACATTGGAAGATAGATAGCGAAGTGAGAAGGAAGGGGGATGTAAGGAAGGTATGGGTGAGGGATGAAGCAGGTTGTTAGAAACCTACCATCCCAAACTGGAGCTCAGGGGTTAAGGAACATTGTCCCTCCCCCCTCAGCCTTGATCGGGGATAGTTGGCTGAGAAGGTGGTCAGTATCTACCCTGTGAAAATAGAGACTGACCAGAGAAAATTTGGGAAGAGGTTGTAGGCAAAGTGAGGAAGTAGGGGAGAAACACAGGTGGTCTGAAAGAAGGATAGGAGGCTAAGCTGGGGCCGTACAGGGCTCGAGTCCCATTAGCACGGTGGCCAGGAAGGCAAATCACCGCGCCCTTTGCGGAGCTCCCGCCGGGAGTGGTCAATTATGGGCTGCTGGCATGCTATCTTGGCAGTCCCCTGTGAGACTAAAGGGGAGACTGCCGCTGGTAGGAGGAAAGTTAGACTCCAGAGAGGGGGGTGAGGGAAAGTCTCCTGCACTCATAGGCCTAGGAGAGGAGTAAGTCTCCTCTCCAGTCAGAGAGGTTTGGAGGGTCCTCTGAGAAAGCACAGGAGGGGGGGGGGATGACCTCATTTTCTTTAGTGGAGCTGCCTGAGAGCATTTCTGATGATGGTAGAGGGGCAGTATTTTGAACAAACTTATCATTGGGCATGGTGACCCTATTAGTATCAGGGGATGCAAATGCTAATCACACCATGTAGTAGCCCACTCTGCGAGGGGTGAATATGGGGCCGGCAAAGCAAGCTGCCACCATTCTAGACCACTCCTCTGGTCCAATGGCCAGGCAGACAATCGGCTGGGCATAAAATTGATAGACCAGGAAAGGAGAGAGAAAGGGTATGCAAGGGTGTGGGTGGGGCAGGTTTCTAAAAACCCACCACCCAAAACTGGAGCTCAGGGGTGAGAGGTAGGGTGGTTCTTATTTATCTGTTAGTTTTTTTGGGGGGTGAGGGGGTAATATCAACATCTCACCCTATCATCTATTTCTCTATTGGTAGTAATTAATATATGCAAAATATCAGCCTGATATAATATCATTTAGGGTGTGCTCAATGCAGAAGTGTATTTTATGCCTTGCTGTGGATTTTGGCCATGCTGTTTTCCGTGTAAAATAGGCTATATTTGGCTTATTTCTTGATAAAATCAGCTACCTTTTCAGTGAGATGGAGAAAGGGGCATCCTGCATCATCATTTTTTTTTTTTTTTTTTTTTTTTTTTAAGAGCTCATCTGGCGACTGCCTACTTGGGCATTAGTCGCCGTATTAAAACTGGCCTAGTTCTAGGCTACTTTAAAATGAAATTAAAGAGAGAAAAAAACAAAAACAAACAACACCCCAAAAGGGGGAAAGGAAGCAAGCTGGTGCGTCGGGGAGAGGTCCCCCCGGCGCAGGAGCGTGCAACTAAAGAAAGAAAAAAAAAAAAAAAAAAAAAAAAAAAAGCAAAAAAACAACAAAAAACAAAAAAAACAAACCTTGCTTAAATAATAGGTTGAAGGCCGGCCTCCCCCAAGAAGTCAACAAGTCCACAAGTCAGTGTGCACGAATCTGTCCCGAGCACAAGGGACAGGCGGTAGCGACCCCACCCATCCCGGTACTGGGACAGGTATCGTGCGCGAAGATCACCCAGACTGGGACATTCGACAAGAATGTGCCGAACAGTCTGGGGGACGACGCAGTCGTTGCAATAGGGCGCAGGCGAGCGCTCCATCAGATAGCGATGCGTCACACGAGTGTGTCCGATTCGGAGACGACAGAAAGCAACCTGAAGCCGCCGCGGCATTGGGGGATAGGTCCATGGGAACAGTCGCGGCGCAATGGCACGCAACTTTAAGTTCCCTTCGACCGTCTCCCATCTTCTTTGCCAAGCAGTCCGAAGAGCTGCCCGTATTCCTGCCATGTAGTCGGTGTGAGGAAGAGCGAAACGCTGGTCCGGTCGCAGAGTCCTCGCGGACTCTTTGGCGCCCTCATCGGCGCGCTCATTCCCCGCAATTCCTACATGTCCAGGAACCCAGCAGAAGATAATCTCGACATCTGCCCGGCTCGCCAAAACCGTGGCGTCACGGATATCGCGAACCAGGGGATGCGGAGATTCCAATGCCCCGAGAGCACTCAGGGCGCTTTGTGAGTCGCTATAGATCACAATCCGGTCTCCGAACCGGGCACGTCGCGTAATCTCCCGTACCGAGTGGTGTATTGCCACCAGCTCGGCCGTGAAGACAGACGCAGCGCCTGGTAGAGCCCCGCTGACTTCAAACAGAGGGGATACGGCGTGGAAGCCGACCCCCTCTTGGGACTTGGAGCCATCCGTATACACTGGCACGGTACCAGCGTGACACGATGTGTGCTCCAAAAAGGTCGAACGCAATACTCCCGGCGCAGTACAAGCTTTGAGAGCAGAGGCGTGGCGACAAATAGCCAAATGTGGTACCCTCCAGGGTGGCGTCCTGGGCAGAACCAGGGGCGCCACCGGCCCGAGAGCTATATCTACCTCTCGAAGGAGTTTCCTGGCCCTAAACCCAAAGGGCTTAGGGTATGACTGGCGTCTCTCGGCGGCATAGGCACCATCGAGATCAGCTGCGGATGCAGTGAGAGCTGTTGGCGACTGAGGGAGGCGCCGGGCTCGCGCGTACAGGCGAGTGATGCACTGCACGCGGCGCAGAGCGAGTGGCATCTCCCCAGCATCGACCAACAGGCTCTCAATGGGGGAAGTGCGGAAGGCACCGGTCGCAAGGCGAAGGCCGGTGTGGTGGATTGAATCCACCTTCCGCAATAAACGCTCGGCTGCGGATGCATAAAACTCGCATCCGTAGTCGAGCTTCGAGCGAACACAGGATCGATAAAAAAGTAAGGCGGTAGCCCTATCAGCGCCCCAAGCGCTGAACGTCACGGAACGGAGAATGTCCATGGCGCGGGTACAAGAGACCCTAAGGCTGCGAATATGAGCCTCCCAGGTGAGGCGTCGGTCGAATACAAGACCAAGGAAACGGTGCGACTCAACCACATCCAGGCGCACCCCATTAAGAAACAAATCTGGGTCGGGGTGAAGCCGTGGATGGCGGCAGAAGTGCACCACCTTAGTCTTGGCCAAAGAAAACCGAAACCTGTGCGCTTCGGCATAGCGAGAGACGCGGTTCAATGCCTGTTGGAGTCGACGCTCCAGAGTTGGCATCTGGGCCGCGCCAAAAGAGATCGAAAGGTCGTCCACGTAGAGCGTAGCGAGAACATTTTCCGGCAGCACCGAGGTGATGCCGTTGATGCTCAGGGCAAAGAGTGTGACACTGAGGACACTTCCCTGCGGGACACCCTCTTCCTGCTCCTTTGGGGCAGAGAGGGCTCCCCCCACCCGTACGCGGAATCGACGATCTCGCAAAAATTCACATATAAACATTGGGAGGCGTCCCCTCGCCCCCATCGTGTGGAGAGTCTCCATGATACCGTATCGCCATGCGGTATCATAGGCCTTCTCCAGATCAAAAAACACCGTGGCGTAGTGCTGTCTACGAAGGAAAGCCTCGCAGACGACGGCATTTTCCAGTCGGAGCAGAGCATCCGACGTGGAGTGAAACTTACGGAAGCCGCACTGTGCAGAAGACAGATGGCCTCCGCTGTCCAGGAAATAGGCTAATCTAACATTTACCAATTTCTCCATCAACTTGCACACGCAAGAGGTTAGAGAGATTGGGCGGAAACCGGTCGGAGTAGAGTGATCTCTCCCCGGCTTGCGAAAGGTGAGCACAGTAGCGATTCGCCAGGAGTCTGGGAGAAGACCTTCCACCCAGATCCTGTTGAACATATCTAACAGAAAGGCCATGCCTCGCTCACCCAGGTGTCGAAGCATGGCGTACGGGACATCGTCCGGACCATGGGCGGTGTCCGCGCACGAAGCGAGAGCGGAACGCAACTCACTCACAGTAAACTTGTCGTTGAAGGGTTCTCCGCCTCTGGAGGTAAAGTCCAGCCGGCGGCCTTCCGCGACATCACGACGTGCATTGAATGCTGGCGGAGCAGCATCACGGCTAGAGAATGCGGAGAAAGCGGTCACTAAGGATTCCGCCACGGACGCGGGGTCCGAGATTGCGGTCCCATTCTCTTGGAGAACGGGAGGGGGGTCCTGCGAGAACTTGCCCCGAATCCTTTTGACTCGCTTCCACACCTCAGCTAAAGGGGTCTTCCCGTTAAGTGAAGACAAGAAAAGCAGGCCAAGAAGAGCGGCGGGCGTGCTTCGAAATATACCGGAACCTAGCCCTAGCCCGACCAAATTCACCGACAGTGAAATCGTTCGGGCGGCGCTTATAGCGCATGTAGGCATAACGCTTCTGTTTGAGGGCCGTCTCACAATCGGCCGACCACCATGGGAGTGGTCGGCGTGCAAAACGGCCAGACGTCCTAGGAATAGTAGTCAGGCCCACGGCGATGAGGTTGCCGGAGAAGAACTCAACGGCCTCATCTACCGACCTAAACTCCTCGACTGAGAAAGAGAATTCAGTCATTTCCTGAAATGCAGGCCACCGCGCCCGCGCCAAGCACCACCGAGGTGGTCTCTCAGGCGGCAGTTGCCCTGAAAATGATATTTGAATGGGAAAGTGATCACTACCATGGAGGTCATCGACCACCCCCCTATCAAAATCACGCTGTGCATCCGAAGAGCACAAAGATAGGTCAAGGCAAGAAAATGAAGCGGTTCTCGGACAGTGATGCGTAAACTCATCCACGTTTAGGACACCCATCTCAAGCTCTTCGATCAGATCGGCAAGGACTTGTCCCCTGGGATTTATGGAGTAATCTCCCCAGAGAGGATGCCTGCCGTTCAGATCTCCAAGCAAGAGATAGGGCCTCGGCAACCGTGCCACGACGCGGCGGAAGTCCCCCGCGTCGAAGTCAGCTGACGGTGGAATGTACGCAGAAATGATAGTATACCTCCTATCCAGGTGTAGCTGCACAACCACTGCCTGAAAGGACGTATCTAAAGAGAAAGGAAGAACGGAGACATCATGCCGGGTGTAAACCGCGCATCCCCCAGCCCGGCCATCCCGCGGTGGTGAGGTCGCAAGACCCTTATACCCCCGAAGGGCGGGCAGGGGGCACGCGCCTAGCATCGTCTCCTGCAAAACGATAGCTAACGAGAAACGGGATGAGACGATCCTCCGCAACTCCTCCCATTTGACCCGGAGTCCACGGCAATTCCATTGAAGGAATATGCCCTCCAGGCCTAGCTCGGAGGAGACGCGGGGGCCGTCCTCGAACTGAAGACCCTCACGAGAATGGCCGTACGTTTCCCGGGAGCAGAACCTCGGGCGCTGTTGGCCGGACAAAGCGCTGAAGGCGCTGTCGCCTTCGAGGACTTATTGGTGGAGGTCGGCTCGCCATGCGAGGGTTTTCCTCCCTCCGCCTCGAAACCTTAGGCGGGCGTCACGGCTTCGGAGGCGGGGGGGGCCCTCTTTTCGAGGAACCACCGTCTCCGAGCCACTCGCTCCACCTCGGGGCGTGGGCGAAGGACTCGAAGCTCCTTTGTTGCTGTCCTCCTTTCGAGGAACAGCTTTAGGAACCCCCGAAGATGGCCCAGCGACCATCTTCAGGGGTGTTGCCTCCTGTGAGTCTAACGACTCGGTGGAGGCGCGTGGCCGTTTCGCCTTGCGGGAAACGGTCACGCTGGGGGAAGAGGGGGGAGCCCTGGTTTTAGCCGGGGCTGGGTATGAACCCTTTTTGCCGCCAGCTTTACCAGGGGAGCGCCCGGGTTGGGTAGAGCCCGCAGAAGGGCTCCGAATGGGCGCGGAAACAACCGTGCTCGTTGGCCTGGATGGGCCAGGAGCAGAGGGTGCCTTTCGAACTACTGAGGCATATGACGTCCCAGGCAGAGCCGGGCGCGCCAGGACCAAGTCCTTAGCCTCGCGGAATGAGAGTCTATCCTGGGCCTGAACGGCCAGGATTTCTTTCTCCAGGAGATATGCACCACATTGCTTCGAAGAAGCAGGGTGCGGCTCTCCGCAATTGACACACTTGGCCACACACGATTTGGACTTATCGTGTGCGACCTTGGAGCAATTTACACAGACTTCGGGTGACCCCGACTTTGCACGTCTACATGAGCGATTCGTATGGCCGAAGCGGTGACAGTAATAGCACCGCCGCGGCAGTGGCACGAATGCCTTCACGCGGTAGCGGTACCAACCGGCACGCACCGACTCAGGGAGCTTGTCACAGTCGAACGTGATGAAGAGTGTAGGGGTGGGTCTCGAAGCCCCTCCCTGTTTTCTCATCACACGTTCGACCTTGACCGCCCCATGGTCGGCCAGCTCTAGGGTGATGTCCTCAATGGAGTAGTCAACGAGTTCCCTCGCATAAACTACTCCTTTTACAAAGTTCATGGTAGAGTGCGGCGTCACACTCACCGGGGTGCCATGAAGTGTCCGAAGAGCACTTATCTTGGCCGCCTCGGCGGGATTCGCCAGAAGGCTCCCGTCCGAGAAACGGGTCACCTTCGGCTCTCTACCAATTGCACTAGCTAATCCTCTCCTCTGATGGATCATGTTGCCCTTGGACAACATGGTGCCATCAGTGGAGCGAATAACGAGGAAGCGTTTGAAGCCAGCGGGCTCGAAAACGCCAGGTAACCTCTGAATGAGGGGCCCCGATGTCATCGAGGCTCCGCCCTGTGCACTTTTGGTGTTAGTCTTGGTCAGGGGCTCTGCACACGAGGGGGTAGAGGGGCCGGATGTGCCGATCTTGGCTTGGTCGCCTACGAAAGTAGCAGCAGACCTATCCGTCCCCGCAGACCCCGCGGATGGAGAGGAGCCCCGAGTCTTTTTCGTCTTTTTAGTCTTTTTTGTCTTTTTCTTTTTTGGAGAGGAGGGCGGGGAATGAACCCACTTTTCACCTCCGCCGGCAGAAGCCCCCAGGCCAGATGGACCGGCCTCAGCCAGGTCCCTCTCCGAAATGGAGAAGGTCCTGGTTGTCGTGGGGGCACCTGTCGGAGGATATCCCTCCCCTCCTTTTACTGCCTCGGAGCCCTCAGCCATTTGAGGAGGACCTTGCATAGGGGCGGATTCGGGTTCGGTGCTTGGCGCCGAGCCCGAATTCCCCCCCATGGAAGGCCCTACCGTCTGAGGCTGGGTCTCCTCAAGGACCATGTTTATCACAGGAGGGGCCTCCAGTTGACCATCCCCTCCCAGGACATCGCAGGTCCCCTTGGCAGTGTCGCCAGTCTTGTGTGGGGAGGCACAGGCCTTGACCCCAGCAAGGTTTAAAATTCTTGCCAGCAGGTCTTTTGAGGGAAGCGACCGAAGGGGCCTGGCTTCCCTCTCCCCCCTAAGGGGGTTTGCCCTACCGAGCCGCTTTGATGGGGAGCGGCTGGCTAAGGGCTGCCTGCTGGCTTTCTTGGCAGTCCCCTTGGAAAGAAAAGAGGGGACTGCCGCTGGGAAAAGGGAGGTGCCCGAAAGCACCTCCAGAGAAGGGGGTGAGGGGGAGTCCCCTGCACCCGTAGGCGAAGGAGAGGAGTAAGCCTCCTCTCCGGTTAGAGAAATATGGAGGGTCCCCTGTGCAAGCACAGGGGGGGGGAACCTCCATTTTTTTGCTGGAGCTGCCCGAGGGCGGCTCCGTCGATGGAACAGGGGAAGTTGAGGGTTGGGTTTGTTTTTTTTTATCATCATTGGGCATGGTGACCCTTTTTTAAACACGGGATGCAATCGCGCACACCTCTCGCAGTAGCCCGCACTGCGAGAGGTGCTTACAAGCCCGGCAGAGCCAGGCGCCGCCATTTGGGACCACCCCTCCCGCCTGGTGGCCTGGCAGTCCATCGGCATGGCGGCTCCACCTTGGACACGGTGTAAAAATTAATAGATTGTGAAGAGGAGAGGAAAAGGGATGTGAGGAAGGTATGGGTGGGGATGAAGCAGGTAGTTAAAAACCAGCCACCCCAGACCGGAGCTCAGGGGTTAGGGAACATTGTCCCCCACCCCCTCAGCCCCGATGCGGGACGGTTGGCTGAAAGGAAGGTCAGCATCTACCCTGTGAAATTAGAGGCTGACCAGAGAAAGTTGTGGGAGAGGTTGTGTGAAAAGAGAGGAAACAAGTGTTTTGAAGGAAGGAAGAGAGGCTAAGCTGGGGTCGGACGGAGCGCTGGATCCCGTCAGCACGGCGGCCAGAGTGGCAAATCGCCGCGCCCCTTACGGGGTCCTGCATCATCAGAGGAGCAAAGATTCTATTAAATACATTGGAATTTTCAGTCATGCCATATATCTGCGGGTTTTGACCAGTTTTTCAAAAATTTGGCAACCCTGAGCTCCAGAGACACGATTTGAAAGTTATAAGGTAAGGCTTTTATGCACTTTTACACAGTAACTACTCATACAGTTTTGAAAAAATATTTTATTTATGACAATACTGCAGATGGCCAATTTGGCACATTAGTGCGACATTTTATAACACAGACATAAGAAAAAATCCCCTAATCAGACATAGAGCATGGCTCACATTTGCTCACAATGACCTTTTATATATAACCAGAAACACCTTTTAACTCTTTCCAAAGCTGGATCACACAAGCAATTTGGACAAAGTATGCTGTTTTAATACTTTTTGATTATGAGAGGCTAAAAGTCAAATTTTGCCAGGTGAGAGTGGATCAAAATAGGTGGTCTCTATCAGGTTAAATCATAAACACGTGTCTTTTTCAGAATAAGATGACTACTTTGCGGAAACAGGACAACGTATATTTGCTGGGAAACAATAAGAAATCTCTGTCAGGCTGCAAACTTCCATCCAAAGGCGACGTACTCTAAGTATATCTGAATCGCATGGGCAAAAAAGGAATGGTGAAGATTGAAGCAGCAGTACAGACTATGAAGGAGGTAGAAAGCTTTTAAATAAAGGAAGGCATTCCCATTCGGCCTTTTTACCATATTTTGAAGAAGCTTAAAGGCCTTGTGTCAGAATGTGAAGCCTTGAAGAAGAATAAGGGGTGAGGGAGTGAAACACAGGAGAAGGAAGAGAAATTTTGCAACACCTTGAATGATCTTTCCGACATAGCCCACCAAGATGAATTAAAGATGATACAGATCACAGAGGATAAAGCATTCCTGAAGGCACAACGGGAGAAGGGAAGGTGAAGAAGCATGGCAGGAGTTGACATTAAGCTGGCAAAGAAGGAGAAATCAAAAAAGAAGAGAGGAAACCACAGAGGATTGCAAAGCAACAAGACAAAGCTTGTCAGTATGAGGGAAGTGTCACCCTGGAGAACTCTTCCTGTAGCTCCTCAGCCAGAAAAAGTGAGACAGAAGGAGCCACTGCAGAAGCAGGGCCAAGCACAGCAGGGAAGTGTAAAAGAGGAAAGAGGAGCATTTTGAGTCAAGACGTCCTTTCAGCCCTGGATCGAACCAAAGCCAGTGATCGCCATGCAGTACACATTCTCTCTGCTGTGCTCTATGCTTCTGGTTTCAACTGCTTGACGAGTTCAGTCAGCAAATCTTCCATGCTCATCAGCAACACCTTAAGGATCACTCTGCAGATCTCAAGCATGGGTTTCCTTGCCAACAGCCCTTAACACTTCCCTGGGACAGAACACTGATGGCTGAACAGACAGGAGACAAGAAAGTGGACAGGCTCCCCATCATTGTGACTAAAAAAGGCATTGAACAGTTGCTTTGCCTACCCAAGTTGCCAGTTGGAACTGGTCAAGCAATGGCAGGAGCAATATCTGAAGTGGTGGCATATTGAGTTTTGGAGGACTGGATTTGTTCCATTTGCTTCAACACTTTGAGCAACACAGGCAGAAAGAATGTCGCCTGCATTTTGTTTCAGCAGATGACGGAGAAGAACCTGCAGACTTGACATGTCACCATCATATTCACAAGATACTGTTGGGAGAGGTTTTTCTCATCACCCTGGGTCCACCCTGGTTCAGACATTGGTATCTTCAAGAGATTCAAGAGTCACTGGCACCAAATGTCCTTGACTAAATTCAAGCCAGGAATCAATGATGCTGATGTTGCCAGTGCTTTGACGAATATGACAGGCAACATCATTGAGTTGTGCTCACAACAACTGGAGGAAGTTCATCCCAGGGAAGAATACTGGGAGCTGTTGGAACTGACCATCATTTTCCTTGGGGGAATTCCAACTAGAGGAGTTTACTTTGCCAAACCAGGGGCAATGCATCGTGCCTGCTTTATGGCAGGACTAATTTATGCACTGGAGATTTTTTTTCTTCTGGGATGTATTCAGTCTTTGGAGTGAAGCATTATGAGAAGTCTTGGTTCTGCTGCCGTCTCCCAACAGCTGCGCCAAAAAGCGATCTGGAACTCCTAAAGTCATTGGCTGCTGCTGATAACAGAGCTGCAAAAGGTGCCCTCAAGAAGGTGTCCAACCACCTCTGGTACTTGACTAAAGAGCTGGTGGCACTGGCCTTCTTTGATACAGCACTCACAGTCACTGAGAAGAAGGCAATGGTCGCTGCCATGGACAACAGAGGAGACCAGCAGCCACTAAAGAGGATGAATGTGGATCTGCTAACCATTTGGAATGAAGAATTTGAGCAATATTGTCACAAAGAAAACTTGGCAGTTATTTGGTATTCTAGATCTCAGTCAGGAGTTAACTGAAAATCCCGGTACCTGGACCCACAACAGAACATACATTGCCAGAGGAGAGTGTGAAGAGCCTGACTGTGACTAATGATGCGGCAGAGAGAGGCATAGCACTTATCCAGGAGTATAATGGACTCCTGTCAATGACTGAAGAACAGACAGAGTTCATTATGCAAGTCGTTAGAGAGCACTTAAAGCAGTTTCCGGACAGCCACAAGAGTACTGTTGTTGAAGGACTCATCAGATTGTAGTGAACATCTTATTTTGCTGTTACAATTTCACATTTGAAAGGCAGTGACCTAGTTTTGTTTTAATCAGTATTATAACTGTTTAGAGTGTTCTATGTTGTGCTATTAACCAGCGTCCACTGTCCAGTACTGTAAATGGTGAAATGTAATGTTAAGAATGTTGTGAGGTTAAGTTATTAATAATTAGCACTGTATTTCATCGCATTATGGCAGTTAGGAACAAAATCAAAATTCAGAGAAATCCAATCTCAATAAAATTTGGCCTACTTCATTTTTTCATTAAATGGAATAGATTAAAGGGGTGAGAGGTAAAGATTTCAAAAGTAAAAAAAATAAGAACCACCATAGTGAGGGGGCATTGTCCCCTCACCCCCAATATGGGATGGATTGCTGAGAGGAAGCTGACCAGAGAAAGTTGTGGGAGAGGTTGTAAGGAAAGTGAGGAAGTAGGGTAAGAAGACAGGGTGCCAAAAAGGAGAAGAGGAGGCTAAGCTGGGGTCGGACCGGGTGCTGAGTCACGGCAGCCAGGAAAGTAAATCGCTGTGTCCCTTAAGAGGAAATGCATGGCAAAGGCAGCTAGGTGGAGGGTGGAGGTGTTGATGTGGTTTTGTGTTTAATAGGGCACTTATCATACTTACACCACTCCGTGCTTTGTCTTCAGAGTATTGCGCAGCAACTTCATTAAACTTCACTCCAGATTTTATTTTCTCAAGGGCCTCCAAGGATTTGCTTTGTTTTTCACACAAAATATGTCGAACCTGAAAAATAAAAGACCAATCCAGCGAAGTTCGCATCCCAGAAAAGGGAGAATATACTTGAGATAATAAAGGGGGAGAAGGGTGATGAGCAAAAATCTATTAATGGAAACAACGTTTGGCAAACACAGAAAAGTGGCTCTCTGACCTTTATAATTTAGAAAAGAAATAGTGTCACCAATGAAGGCATTTTAACTCAATAGATAAAAAATGAAAAGGAGGATCCTTGTTAGCTCAGCACAAAGTGGAGTAGGCATGCATCACTCCTACGAGAAAACAAACTCGATACTGAGTTGGCTCAATAGAGCCCACTGTCTTAGAGGGGCAAGGGATAGCAGGGCCCGCTGGTCCATGCTACCTACAGTTATGCATTTACAGTTTGCGGGGAGTTGGTGTTCCTGCCCCCCTCTCTTCCCAGTTGGATGTTGGTCCGCCAACTAGAGACAGCATAATAAAAAACCAACTACCCCCTTCCTCCCTTCAGCTCTATCAGGGGGCAAGCTCCGGCGTCGGTCCCCCTCCCCCCAGCACAGGAGGCTGCGACGTACAAAAAAAACAAAAACAAACAACAATAACAAAAAAAGTTAAATACAAGGGAGAAGGCCGGCCTCCCCCCAAAGGTCAACAAGTCCACCAGTCATGGCGCATGCACTCGTCCCGAGTACAAGGGACAGGCGGTAGCGACCCCGCCCATCCTGGTACCGGGACAGGTAACGTGCGTGAAGATCACCCACACTGGGACATTCGACAAGAATGTGCCAACCAGTCTGGGGACGACGCAGTCGTCGCAATAGGGCACAGGCGAGCGCTCCATCAAATAGCGATGCGTCACACGAGTGAGACCGATTCGGAGACGATAGAAAGCGACCTGAAGCCGTCGCGGCATTGGGGAATAGGTCCATGGGAACAGTCGCGGCGCAATGGCACGCAACTTTAAGTTCCATTCGACCGTTTCCCATCTTCTTTGCCAAGCAGTCCGAAGAGCTGCCCGTATTCCTGCCATGTAGTCAGGGTGAGGAAGAGCGAAACGTTGGTCCGGTCGCAGAGTCCTCGCGGACTCTTTGGCGCCCTCATTCCCCGCAATTCCTACATGTCCAGGAACCCAGCAGATGATAATCTCGACATCTGCCCGGCTCGCCAAAACCGTGGCGTCACGGAAATCGCGAACCAGGGGATGCGGAGATTCCAATGCCCCGAGAGCACTCAGGGGACTGTGATTTTTTTTTTTTTTTTAATTAAGGGGCTATCTGGCGACTGTCGACTTAGGCATAAGTTGCCGTAAACAAACAGCCTAGTTCTAGGCTACTTTAAAAAATTGAACAGGAAAAAACGAAAAGAAATAACAATAACAATAACAAAGCAATGACAAAAACAATAACAAAAACAACAACTAAACCGGGTTAAATGAAAGGGAGAAGGTTGGCCTCCCCCAAAAAGTCAATAAGTCCACCAGTCAAAGTGCACGCACTCGTCCCGAGTACAAGAGACAGGCGGTAGCGACCCCACCCATCCGGTACCGGGACAGGTGTCGTGCGCGAAGATCACCCAGACTGAGACATTCAACAAGAATGTGCCAACCAGTCTGGGGACGACGCAGTCGTTGCAATAGGGCGCAGGCGAGCGCTCCATCAAATAGCGATGCGTCACACGAGTGTGCCCGATTCGGAGACGACAGAAAACAACCTGAAGCCGTCGCGGCATTGGGGGATAGGTCCATGGGAACAGTCGCGGCACAATGGCACGCAACTTTAAGTTCCCTTCGACCGTCTCCCATCTTCTTTGCCAAGCAGTCCGAAGAGCTGCTCGTATTCCTGCCATGTAGTCAGTGTGAGGAAGAGCGAAACGCTGGTCCGGTCGCAGAGTCCTCGCGGACTCTTTGGCGCACTCATTCCCCGCAATTCCTACATGTCCAGAAACCCAGCGGAAGATAATCTCAACATCTGCCCGGCTCGCCAAAACCGTGGCGTCACGGATTTCGCGAACCAGGGGATGCGGAGATTCCAATGCCCCGAGAGCACTCAGGGCGCTTTGTGAGTCGCTATAGATCACAATCCGGTCTCCGAACCGGGCACGTCGCGTAATCTCCCATACCGAGTGGTGTATTGCCACCAGCGCGGCCGCGAAGACAGACGCAGCGCCTGGTAGAGCCCCGCTGACTTCAAACAGAGGGGATACGGCGTGGAAGCCGACCCCCTCTTGGGACTTGGAGCCATCCGTATACACTGACACGGTACCAGCGTGACACGAGGTGTGCTCCAGAAAGGTCGAACGCAATACTCCCGGCGCAGTACAAGCTTTGGGAGTAGAGGCGTGGCGAAAAATAGCCAAATGTGGTACTTTCCAGGGCAGAGCCAGGGGCGCCAACGGCCCGAGAACTATATCTACCTCTCGAAGAAGTTTCCTGGCCCTAAACCCAAAGGGCTTAGGGTATGACTGGCGTCTCTCGGCGGCATAGGCACCATCGAGATCAGCTGCGGATGCAGTGAGAGCTTTTGACAACTGAGGGAGGCGCCGGGCTCGCATGTACAGTCGAGTGATGCACTGCACGCGGCGCAGAGCGAGTGGCATCTCCCCAGCATCGACCAACATTTTTTTTTTTTTTTTTTTTTAATTAAGGGGCTATCTGGCGACTGCCGACTAAGGCATAAGTTGCCGTAAACAAACAGCCTAATTTAGGCTACTTTAAAAAATTAAACAGAAAACAATAAAAAGGAATAACAATAACAAAGCAATAACAAAACAATTACAAAAACAACAATTAAATCGCGTTAAATAAAAGGGAGAAGGCCGGCCTCCCCCCAAAAGTCAATAAGTCCACCAGTCAAAGTACACGCACTCGTCCCGAGTACAAGGGACAGGCGGTAGCGACCCCGCCCATCCCGGTACCGGGACAGGTATCGTGCGCGAAGATCACCCAGACTGGGACATTCGACAAGAATGTGCCGAACAGTCTGGGGGACGACGCAGTCGTTGCAATAGGGCGCAGGCGAGCGCTCCATCAGATAGCGATGCGTCACACGAGTGTGTCCGATTCGGAGACGACAGAAAGCAACCTGAAGCCGCCGCGGCATTGGGGGATAGGTCCATGGGAACAGTCGCGGCGCAATGGCACGCAACTTTAAGTTCCCTTCGACCGTCTCCCATCTTCTTTGCCAAGCAGTCCGAAGAGCTGCCCGTATTCCTGCCATGTAGTCGGTGTGAGGAAGAGCGAAACGCTGGTCCGGTCGCAGAGTCCTCGCGGACTCTTTGGCGCCCTCATCGGCGCGCTCATTCCCCGCAATTCCTACATGTCCAGGAACCCAGCAGAAGATAATCTCGACATCTGCCCGGCTCGCCAAAACCGTGGCGTCACGGATATCGCGAACCAGGGGATGCGGAGATTCCAATGCCCCGAGAGCACTCAGGGCGCTTTGTGAGTCGCTATAGATCACAATCCGGTCTCCGAACCGGGCACGTCGCGTAATCTCCCGTACCGAGTGGTGTATTGCCACCAGCTCGGCCGTGAAGACAGACGCAGCGCCTGGTAGAGCCCCGCTGACTTCAAACAGAGGGGATACGGCGTGGAAGCCGACCCCCTCTTGGGACTTGGAGCCATCCGTATACACTGGCACGGTACCAGCGTGACACGATGTGTGCTCCAAAAAGGTCGAACGCAATACTCCCGGCGCAGTACAAGCTTTGGGAGCAGAGGCGTGGCGACAAATAGCCAAATGTGGTACTCTCCAGGGTGGCGTCCTGGGCAGAACCAGGGGCGCCACCGGCCCGAGAGCTATATCTACCTCTCGAAGGAGTTTCCTGGCCCTAAACCCAAAGGGCTTAGGGTATGACTGGCGTCTCTCGGCGGCATAGGCACCATCGAGATCAGCTGCGGATGCAGTGAGAGCTGTTGGCGACTGAGGGAGGCGCCGGGCTCGCGCGTACAGGCGAGTGATGCACTGCACGCGGCGCAGAGCGAGTGGCATCTCCCCAGCATCGACCAACAGGCTCTCAATGGGGGAAGTGCGGAAGGCACCGGTCGCAAGGCGAAGGCCGGTGTGGTGGATCGAATCCACCTTCCGCAATAAACGCTCGGCTGCGGAGGCATAAAACTCGCATCCGTAGTCGAGCTTCGAGCGAACAAAGGATCGATAAAAAAGTAAGGCGGTAGCCCTATCAGCGCCCCAAGCGCTGAACGTCACGGAACGGAGAATGTCCATGGCGCGGGTACAAGAGACCCTAAGGCTGCGAATATGAGCTTCCCAGGTGAGGCATCGGTCGAATACAAGACCAAGGAAACGGTGCGACTCAACCACATCCAGGCGCACCCCATTAAGAAACAAATCTGGGTCGGGGTGAAGCCGTGGATGGCGGCAGAAGTGCACCACCTTAGTCTTGGCCAAAGAAAACCGAAACCTGTGCGCTTCGGCATAGTGAGAGACGCGGTTCAATGCCTGTTGGAGTCGACGCTCCAGAGTTGGCATCTGGGCCGCGCCAAAAGAGATCGAAAGGTCGTCCACGTAGAGCGTAGCGAGAACATCTTCCGGCAGCACCGAGGTGATGCCGTTGATGCTCAGGGCAAAGAGTGTGACACTGAGGACACTTCCCTGCGGGACACCCTCTTCCTGCTCCTTTGGGCCGGAGAGGGCTCCCCCCACCCGTACGCGGAATCGACGATCTCGCAAAAATTCAGATATAAAAATTGGGAGGCGTCCCCTCGCCCCCATCGTGTGGAGAGTCTCCATGATACCGTATCGCCATGCGGTATCATAGGCCTTCTCCAGATCAAAAAACACCGTGGCGTAGTGCTGTCTAAGAAGGAAAGCCTCGCAGACGGCACTTTCCAGTCGGAGCAGAGCATCCGACGTGGAGTGGAACTTACGGAAGCCGCACTGTGCAGAAGACAGATGGCCTCCGCTGTCCAGGAAATAGGCTAATCTAACATTTACCAATTTCTCCATCAACTTGCACACGCAAGAGGTTAGAGAGATTGGGCGGAAACCGGTCGGAGTAGAGTGATCTCTCCCCGGCTTGCGAAAGGCGAGCACAGTAGCGATTCGCCAGGAGTCTGGGAGAAGACCTTCCACCCAGATCCTGTTGAACAAATCTAACAGAAAGGCCATGCCTCGCTCACCCAGGTGTCGAAGCATGGCGTACGGGACATCGTCCGGACCATGGGCGGTGTCCGCGCACGAAGCGAGAGCGGAACGCAACTCACTCACAGTAAACTTGTCGTTGAAGGGTTCTCCGCCTCTGGAGGTAAAGTCCAGCCGGCGGCCTTCCGCGACATCACGACGTGCATTGAATGCTGGCGGAGCAGCATCACGGCTAGAGAATGCGGAAAAAGCGGTCGCTAAGGATTCCGCCACGGACGCGGGGTCCGAGATTGCGGTCCCATTCTCCTGGAGAACGGGAGGGGGGTCTGCGAGAACTTGCCCCGAATCCTTTTGACTCGCTTCCACACCTCAGCTAAAGGGGTCTTCCCGTTAAGTGAAGACAAGAAAAGCAGGCCAAGAAGAGCGGCGGGCGTGCTTCGAAATATACCGGAACCTAGCCCTAGCCCGACGAAATTCACCGACAGTGAAATCGTTCGGGCGGCGCTTATAGCGCATGTAGGCATAACGCTTCTGTTTGAGGGCCGTCTCACACTCGGCCGACCACCATGGGAGTGGTCGGCGTGCAAAACGGCCAGACGTCCTAGGAATAGTAGTCAGGCCTACGGCGATGAGGTTGCCGGAGAAGAACTCAACGGCCTCATCTACCGACCTAAACTCCTCGACTGAGATAGAGAATTCAGTCATTTCCTGAAATGCAGGCCACCGCGCCCGCGCCAAGCACCACCGAGGTGGTCTCTCAGGCGGCAGTTGCCCTGAAAATGATATTTGAATGGGAAAGTGATCACTACCATGGAGGTCATCGACCACCCCCCAATCAAAATCAGGCTGTGCATCTGAAGAGCACAAAGATAGGTCAAGGCAAGAAAATGAAGCGGTTCTCGGACAGTGATGCGTAAACTCATCCACGTTTAGGACACCCATCTCAAGCTCTTCGATCAGATCGGCAAGGACTTGTCCCCTGGGATTTATGGAGTAATCTCCCCAGAGAGGATGCCTGCCGTTCAGATCTCCAAGCAAGAGATAGGGCCTCGGCAACCGTGCCACGACGCGGCGGAAGTCCCCCGCGTCGAAGTCAGCTGACGGTGGAATGTACGCAGAAATGATAGTATACCTCCTATCCAGGTGCAGCTGCACAGCCACTGCCTGAAAGGAGGTATCTAAAGAGAAAGGAAGAACGGAGACATCATGCCGGGTGTAAACCGCGCATCCCCCAGCCCGGCCATCCCGCGGTGGTGGGGTCGCAAGACCCTTATACCCCGGGAGAGCAGGCAGCGGGCACGCGCCTAGCATGGTCTCCTGCAAAAAAATAGCTAACGGGGAACGGGACGAGACGAGCCTCCGCAGCTCCTCCCAGTTGGCCCGGAGTCCACGGCAATTCCATTGAAGGAATATGCCCTCCAGGCCTAGCTCGGAGGAGACGCGGGGGCCCTCCTCGAATTGAAGACCCTCACGGGAATGGCCGTACGCTTCCCGGGGGCAGAACCCTGGGCGCTGTTGGCCGGACAAAGCGCTGAAGGCGATGTCGCCTTCGAGGACTTATTGGGGGAGGTTGGGCTCGCCATGCGAGTCTTTTCCTCCCTCCGCCTCGAAACCTTAGGCTGGCGTTGCGGCTTGGGAGGCGAGGGGCCCTCTTTTCGAGGAACCACCGTCTCCGAGCCACTCGCTCCACCTCGGGGCGTGGGCGAAGGGGCCGAAGCTCCTTTGTTGCTGTCCTCCTTTCGGGGAACAGCTTTAGGAACCCCGGAAGATGGCCTAGCGACCATCTTCAGGGGTGTTGCCTCCTGTGAGTCTAACGACTCTGTGGAGGCGCGTGGCCGTTTCGCCTTACGGGAAACGGTCACGCTGGGGGAAGAGGGGGGAGCCCTGGTATTAGCCGGGGCTGGGTGTGAACCCTTTTTGCCGCCAGCTCTACCAGGGGAGCGCCCGGGTGTAGTAGAGCCCGCAGAAGGGCTCCGAATGGGCGCGGAAACAACCGTGCTCGTTGGCCTGGATGGGCCAGGAGCAGAGGGTGCTTTTCTAACTATTGAGGCATATGACGTCCCAGGCAGAGCCGGGCAGGCCAGGACCAAGTCCTTAGCCTCGCGGAATGAGAGTCGATCCTGGGCCTGAATGGCCAGGATTTCTTTCTCAAGGAGATATGCACCACATTGCTTCGAAGAAGCAGGGTGCGGCTCTCCGCAATTGACACACTTGGCCACACACGATTTGGACTTATCGTGTGCGACCTTGGAGCAATTTACACAGACTTCGGGTGACCCCGATTTTGCACGTCTACATGATCGATTCGTGTGGCCGAAGCGGTGACAGTAATAGCACCGCCGCGGCAGTGGCACGAATGCCTTTACGCGGTAGCGGTACCAACCGGCACGCACCGACTCAGGGAGCTTGTCACAGTCGAACGTGACGAAGAGTGTAGGGGTGGGTCTCGAGGCCCCTCCCTGTTTTCTCATCACACGTTCGACCTTGACCGCCCCATGGTCGGCCAGCTCTAGGGTGATGTCTTCTATGGAGTAGTCAACGAGTTCCCTCGCATAAACTACTCCTTTTACAAAGTTCATGGTAGAGTGCGGCGTCACACTCACCAGGGTGCCATGAAGTGTCCGAAGAGCACTTATCTTAGCCGCCTCGGCGGGATTCGCCGCATTCGCCAGAAGGCTCCCGTCCGAGAAACGGGTTACCTTCGGCTCTCTACCAATTGCACTAGCTAATCCTCTCCGCTGATGGATCATGTTGCCCTTGGACAACATGGTGCCATCAGTGGAGCGAATAACGAGGAAGCGTTTGAAGCCAGCGGGCTCGAAAACGCCAGGTAACCTCTGAATGAGGGGCCACAATGTCATCGAGGCTCCGCCCTGTGCACTCTTGGTCTTAGTCAGGGGCTCCGCACACGAGGGGGTAGAGGGGCCGGATGTGCCGATCTTGGCTTGGTCGCCTACCAAAGTGGCAGCAGACCCATCCGTCCCCGCAGCCCCCGCGGATGGAGAGGAGCCCCGAGTCTTTTTCGTCTTTCTTGTCTTTTTCTTCTTTTTAGGAGAGGAGGGCGGGGAATGAACCCGCTTTTCACCCCCGCCGGTAGAAGCCCCCAGGCCAGATGGACCGGCCTCAGCCAGGTCCTTCTCTGAAATGGAGAAAGTCCCGGTGGGCGCAGGGGATTCATCCGGAGGAGATCCCTCCCCTCCTTGTCCTGCCTGAGAATCCACAGCCGTTTGATGAGGACCTTGCATAGGGGCGGATTCGGGTTCGGTGCTTGGCGCCAAGCCCGGATTCCCCCCCATGGAAGGCCCTACCTTCTGAGGCTGGTTTTCCTCAAGGACCATGTCTATCACAGGAGGGGCCTCCAGTTGGCCATCCCCTCCCAGGACATCGCAGGTCCCCTTGGCAGCGTCATAAGTCTTTAGTGGGGAGGCACAGGCCTTGACCCCGGCAAGGTTTAATATTTTTGCCAGCAGGTCTTTTGAGGGAAGCGACCGAAGGGGCCTGGCTTCCCTCTCCCCCCTAAGGGGGTTTGCCCTACCGAGCCGCTTGTACGAGGGGCGGTCGGCAATGGGCTGCCTGCTGGCTTTCTTGGCAGTCCCCTTAGAAAGCATAGGAGGGACTGCCGCTGGAGATAGGGAGGTGCCCGAAAGCACCTCCAGAGAAGGGGGTGAGGGGGAGTCCCCTACACCCGTAGGCGTAGAGAGGAGTAAGCCTCCTCTCCGGTTAAAGAGGTATGGAGGGTCCCCTGCGCAAGCACAGGGGGGGGGACCTCCATCTTTTCTGTGGAGCTGCACGAGGGCGGCTCCGTTGTTGTTATAGGGGGAATTAAGGGGAGATGTTTTTTTTTTTCATCATTGGGCATGGTGACCCTCTTTGTTTTACGGGACGCAATCGCTCACCACCTCTTGCAGTAGCCCGCACTGCAAGAGGTGCTTACAGGCCCGGCAGAGCCTGCTGGCTTTCTTGGCAGTCCCCTTAGAAAGAAAAGGAGGGACTGCCGCTGGAAATAGGGAGGTGCCCGAAAGCACCTCCAGAGAAGGGCTGCTCCTTTGATATTCTTGGGGAAGTTAGGGGTTGGGTTTTTTTTTATACTCAACATTGGGCATGGTGACCCTCTTATTTACACAGGATGCAACAGCTCACCACCTCTCACAGTTGCCTGCACTGCAAGAGGTGCTTGCAGGCCCGGCAGAGCCAGGCGCCGCCATTTGGGACCACCCCTCCCGCCTGGTGGCCTGGCAGTCCATCGGCATGGCGGCTCCACCTTAGACACGGCGTAAAAAAAATAGATTTTGATGACGAGGGGCTAAAGGGATGTGAGGAAGGTATGGGTGGGGATGAAGCAGGTTGTTAAAAACCAACCACCCCAGACCGGAGCTCAGGGGTTAGGGAACATTGTCCCCTTCCCCCTCAGCCCCGATCCAGGACGGTTGGCCGAGAAGAAGGTCAGCATCTACCCTGTGAAATTAGAGGCTGACCAGAGAAAGTTGTGGGAGAGGTTGTATGAAAAGAGAGGAAACAAGTGTTTTGAAGGAAGGAAGAGAGGCTAAGCTGAGGCCGGACGGGGTGCTGAGTCCTGTCAGCACGGTGGCCAGGATGGCAAATCGCCGCGCCCCTTACGGGGAGTCATTTCCTGAAATGCAGGCCACCGTGCCCGCGCCAAGCACCACCGAGGTGGGCTCTCAGGCGGCAGTTGCCCTGAAAATGATATTTGAATGGGAAAGTGATCACTACCATGGAGGTCATCGACCACCCCCCAATCAAAATCAGGCTGTGCATCCGAAGAGCACAAAGATAGGTCAAGGCAAGAAAATGAAGCGATTCTCAGACAGTGATGCGTAAACTCATCCACGTTTAGGACACCCATCTCAAGCTCTTCGATCAGATCGGCAAGGACTTGTCCCCTAGGATTTATGGAGTAATCTCCCCAGAGAGGATGCCTGCCGTTCAAATCTCCAAGCAAGAGATAGGGCCTCGGCAACCGTGCCACGACGCGGCGGAAGTCCCCTGCGTCGAAGTCAGCTGACAGTGGAATGTACGCAGAAATGATAGTATACCTCCAATCCAGGTGCAGCTGCACAGCCTCTGCCTGAAAGGACGTATCTAAAGAGAAAGGAAGAACGGAGACATCATGCCGGTTGTAAACCGCGCATCCCCCAGCCCGGCCATCACGTGGTGGTGGGGTCGCAAGACCATTATACCCCGGGAGGGCGGGCAGGGGGCACGCGCCTAGCATGGTCTCCTGCAAAAAGATAGCTAACGGGGAACGGGACGGGACGAGACGAGCCTCCGCAGCTCCTCCCAGTTGGCCCGGAGTCCACAGCAATTCCATGAAGGAATATGCCCTCCAGGCCTAGCTCGGAGGAGACGCGGGGGCCCTCCTCGAACTGAAGACCCTCACGGGAATGGCCGTACGCTTCCCGGGGGCAGAACCCCGGGCGCTGTTGGCCGGACAAAGCGCTGAAGGCGCTTTGTCGCTTTGGGAGAGGTTGGGCTCTCCATGCGAGTCTTTTCCTCCCTCCGCCTCGAAACCTTAGGCGGGCGTTGCGACTTAGGAGGCGGGTGGCCCTCTTTTCGAGGAACCACCGTCTCCGAGCCACTCGCTCCACCTCGGGGCGTGGGCGAAGGAGCCGAAGCTCCTTTGTTGCTGTCCTCCTTTCGGGGGACAGCGTTAGGAACCTCGGAAGATGGCCTAGCGACCATCTTCAAGGGTGTTGACTCCTGTGTCTGACTCGGTGACTGGGAAACGGTGACGCTGGGGGAAAAGGGGGGAGCCCTGGTTTTAGCCGGGGCTGGGTGTGAACCCTTTTTGCCACCAGCTTTACCAGGAGAGCGCCCGGGTTGAGTAGAGCCCGCAGAAGGGCTACGAATGGGCGCGGAAACAACCGTGCTCGTTTGCCTGGATGGGCCAGGAGCAGAGGGTGCCTTTCTTTCTATTGAGGCATATGACGTCCCAGGCAGAGCCGGGCGCGCCAGGACCAAGTCCTTAACCTCGCGGAATGAAAGTCGATCCTGGGCCAGAATGGCCAGGATTTCTTTCTAAGGAGATATGCACCACATTGCTTCGAAGAAGCAGGGTGCGGCTCTCCGCAATTACCACACTTGGCCACACACGATTTGGACTTATCGTGTGCGGCCTTGGAGCAATTTACACAAACTTTGGGTGACCCCGACTTTGCACATCTACATGAGCGATTCGAATGGCCAAGGCGGTGACAGTAATAGCACCGCCGCGGCAGTGGCACGAATGCCTTCAAGCGGTAGCGGTACCAACCAGCACGCACCGACTCGGGGAGCTTGTCACAGTCGAACGTGACGAAGAGCTTAGGGATGGGTCGTGAGGCCCCTCCCTGTTTTCTCATCACACGTTCGACCTTGACTGCCCCATGGTCGGCCAGCTCTAGGGTGATGTCCTCAATGGAGTAGTCAACGAGTTCCCTCGCATAAACTACTCCTTTCACAAAGTTCATGGTAGAGTGCAGCGTTACACTCACCAGGGTGCCATGAAGTGTCAGAAGAGCACTTATCTTGGCCGCCTCGGCGGGATTCGCCGCATTAGCCAGAAGGCTCCCGTCCGAGAAACGGGTCACCTTCGGCTCTCTACCAAGTCCACTAGCTAATTCTCTCCTCTGACTCTGATAGATCATGTTGCCCTTGGACAACATGGTGCCATCAGTGGAGTGAATAACGAGGAAGCATTTAAAGCCAGTTAACCTCTGAATAAGGGGCCCTGATGTCATCGATGCTCCGCCCTGTACACTTTTCGTCTTTGTCATAGTCAGGGGCTCCGCACCCGGGGGGGCAGAGTGGCCGGATGTGCTGATCTTAGCTTGGTCGCTTGCCAGAGTGGCAGCAGACCCATCCATCCCCGTAGCCCCCACGGATGGAGAGGAGCCCCGAGTGTGATAGAATAAGTTCTGTCAAGCAAACTTAAAGTTCTACTATTCTAGCACATGTCATTTTAGATTGTAAGACTGTATATACATATTTTGGATCCCCTGTAATTGTTCCTTCAAACACCCAGGCAGCTCTACTTGATACAGCAGTCAGTGTGAGTGCAAGTAGTCCAGAGCCTGCCACCACAGTGTTGAGTCAAAGTCTGAGCTTAGAATTGTCCTAGCATGTCAGGTCTTTGAGTTATGTGCATTAGTATATAATACCGAGTAATATTATAAATAATTCTATCACAAAAAATACATTACTAATACATAGATATATATTACTATTACAAGCATATAAAATCTGTTCAAGGAAAGAAAAGTCTTAAATCATGTTGAATGCACTTTTTTTTCTAACTAATATATTCAGAAATGTTTGAGCCATTTTCTATTGCAATTGTATATTAAACTGATTTCATGTTGGAGGAACAAGCAGTAATCAGCTTTCATGTTGGCGTTGAACCAACCTTGATACCTTTCCATTTTAGAGATGTCTTGCTGGAACCTCTCATGATGTTCATCATTAACAGACTTGAGATTTATTGTGAGAAAATCTAAATGAAAATGCAAAAAGTGCATTTTATAGACACATCTGGCAGTCAATTCTTTAATATGTCATTAAAAATGCTGTTGAATAAATTAGCAGTTTTCCTCTTTAAGAGATTTCTAGAAAGTTTTTGGTAATTAACATGAATGAATCCTATCCAATAATGTCAGTTTGAATGGACTCAGATTTTATCTGAATCCAGGTCTAATAAAAATGACTGCTATCAATTTGCAGCACTTCTTTGGTTTGTGTTAGAAAGGCGAGCTTAAGCGATACCTCTTGCGAATGTGAGAAGAGCTCCTTCCAAGGGCTTGGTAAAGAGCTTAGTTAGCTATAACATTGCCTTTTTAACCGCATAATTAATTATAATTGTGCAACTGCAAATAATTCTCAATTTATAAGGCTGAGCTAGAATGGATAAAGTAAATTTTACATTCTCTTTGAAAACAGGGATAACAATTAAAAGAGGTGATTGATACGCAAAATTTTCTGTTTTGTGTTAGAAAGGTTGGCTTAATCGATATCCTCTCATGAGGGTGAAAAGAGCTCATTCTGAGGGCTTGATGAAGAGCTTAGTTAGCAATGACATTGTGTTTTTTAAATGCATAATTATAATTGCGTAACTGCAAATACATACTGTATACCAAATTTTAATTTTCAAATTCCCTGACTTTCCCTGACCTTTTTCAGCATCTTTATATTTATGTACCGATATAGAAATATTAATCACTAGAATTGTTGTCTTTATGCTCCTTTTTCCATAAATGAATAGAGATTTACATTGTAAACAAATAAGAATAAAATAAAAAATATAGTTAGCAGCAAATATGATAAGATGAAATAAATGTATAAAAGGTTAATAAATATGTACTTACCAAATTTAATAAAAGTTAAAAGAAATAAAGTTATGCCCAATCAGGACCCACCTCTTTCCAATCTAGTAGATTTAGTAAATTACTAAGTTCCTGCATTTGCATATTTTTATTAGTTTCTTACTTTTTTTTATATTTATTAATTAACATATATAAAAATAGATACAAAAAAAAGTAACATTACAATAGAAAAAAGTACACAGCCCTATAAACAAATAAGGGAAAAGTCAAAAGCTTTACAATCAAAATTCAATTTGTTTTTTTGCAAAAAGTGTATTTCTTCATCTAATTTTTTTTATTTCTATGGCAGCAGCTTCCTCAATTTTTCTCTGTTTTTCTTGCACTACTTTTATTTTATCTTCAGCTTTTCTTTTATTTTTGTGCTTCTTTTTCAGTTAATTGCTTTTTTTGTTCTTCTGCTAGATAATATTTGCTGCAATAAATTAGCATCATTTTATCAATTTCAATGGAAAGTGGATCACCATCATTTGAAACTGCTTAGCAAATTCTTCTTCTTGCAACTAGAGCTCTATCTTTCAGATTAAAATTTATGCAGTGCTTATTGATCAAAATGAATATTGGGAGTGGTTACTTAACATAACATAACATAATTTCATGGATGACAAAAGCCACAAGGGCCTATCAAAGGTCATCCCCATCCGTCAAATCCCACCCACAAAAAGCACCATAGCCAGGGGAAGACAAAATCAAAGTCCACCACAATATAATATAACAGATGACAAAAGCCACAAGGGCCCATCATAGGTCATCCGAGTCAAACGGCCTCTTTTTGTAAGGCACCCAAACTCCAAAGAAAACTACATCCAGAGGATTGCATCCAGAAACAAGGATATCACCAATCAAGGCTTGCCAAGAACTAAATCATGCAACTATAGATATATACAAACAATATTAATATATACAAAACTTAGGAACCATCACAACCTTCCCTCCCCATAAACTCTTCCAACCTACTCTTAAATACATTTAAATTTGGACTACCTACTACCCTCGGCGGCAATTTGTTTCAGAAGTCTACCACTCTATTGCTTTTTAATTTTCAAGTGGTGACCTCTAGTCTGATTTCCATCATATAACTCAAAAAACTTGCTAACATCCAATTTATCTATCCCAGAAAAAAAATTTAAAAAGCTCCTTTCGAACGAGAACATATTTAATACCCTCAGTCTATCTATATATTCAAGGTGCCTCAGGGAAGGAATAATCTTTGTTGCCCTCCGTTGCACTGACTCGAGAAGGTTAATATCGTGTCTAAAATGTGGGGACCATGCCTGTATACAGTACTCTAGATGTGGCCCTAAATAAGAGTTATAGAGTTTAAGAATAACCTCCTTACTTATGTAACTGACATTCTCCATAAAATCTTTTTAGATAACAAAATATTGATAACCTTGCATATTCTCATCATATTAATGAATTATAGAGTAGCAGATACTAATTAATGAATATACCCCTATTGTAATAGCAAATGAACCTAGTTTTACCAATAAAACTAGTCAGCTAAGAAGGGGATAAATATTATATAGGCAGTTTCTATTTCAATAAAGGTATATATATATATATGTATATGCTAATGGTATACACATTTTTTTCCCTACTTTTTGGAAATGAAGCAGCTACATACAGGAAAGTAATTATTATTTTAAATAAGACAAATAAAATTCCCTGATTTTCCAGGTTTTTCCTGACCAATTTTCAAATTCCCTGACATTCCCTGATTTCCAGGTTTTTCCAGGTTGGTATACACTATGCCAAATAATTCTTGATTTATAAAGGTGAGCTAGAATGGATAAAGTACATTTTTGATTCTGTTAGAAAGCAACGATAAAAAAATTGCTGATTGCTATGCAAAATTTTTGTTTTGCATTAGAAAGGTTGGCTTAATTAATATCCTCCCATGACTGTGAAAAAAAGCTCATTCTGAGGGCTTGATGAAGAGCTTAATTAGCTACAACATTGCCTTTTTAACTGCATATATATATATATATATATATATATATATATATATATATATATATATATATATATATATATATATATATATATATATACAGTAAACCCTCAAAATAACAAACTATATGGGGTGGGAGGGGGGGGTATTCGTTAAAGCCGAAAGTTCGTTAAACCTCATGGGAGTAAAAAGCAATGGAAATAATGAACCAAGTTCATTATGGATATGTAATACGTATGTAATTACTAATAAAGTTAAGTAGACTACACAACATAGTATTGATACGAACCTTGCACTGTAGGAGACATGTGACACACCAACACTTACTCAGGCTGGTCATAACAATTGCCTGTTAAACTTGATGGAGTTCAGCCAGGAAATTTGGTTTGTTATATCCAAAATTCATTATATTGAGGTTTGTTATATCGAGGGTTTACTGTATTTAGTTTGGGGGCGCACCACTTATATTTTTTTGCGTTTACTGATTCTTGTATATATACATATATATATTTCTGTGTTAGCCAATATTATATATTGTAAGGCTGTATATCTAATTAGGGTTTTTGTTTTGTGTCTCTCTCACCTTCACAAGGTGTCCTCATAAAGCATCATTACCAAAGCAAGAAATGACTGTCAAATAAAAGTAGTCAGGGTCATCATGCCTGGAATTTCCATCTGGATGACAGCCCAGTTTGAGATCCATAAATAAGCCTGAATAAATTAGATATAAATGGGGAGAAGAGTAGTAAAGAGGAAGGGAGAGGACTGGGACAGAAAGGAAGCATATGATAGCATTCTAATAAGTGACCAGCATTGGTTATCCTATGAATTATTATCATCACTTCACTAACTCTATAATTTAAGAAGGGGATCTTTTTGAGTATTTGAATAATAATTTCATCTTAGTTTGGTTATGACTTATGGTTTTTTTATCAAAGTTATTTCTAATAATTCTTTTATAATATCAAAAAACAAAATGGTGAAGTTCAGAAATAAATATAAGTATTGAAATTTTGCGAATTTAGTTTTGAGTTCCTTTTTAAAATTATTATAATTGGTAAGTTTAGAAAATGTATAAAAATTTAACCATGGTTGCTTTTTTTTAGATTTCAAATTTTAATCTTAGTAGTGAAGTGCAAGCTCTCCCCGTAGGGGGAGTGGCGAAGCCATTGCCTAGGTGTAATATAATAAAATAATGACTCCAAACCAGATAGTAGGCTTGGATTTAAATTAATGGGGAAATTGAAACATTGCAGAGGGGGTTGAAAAGTCCAAGCATACAGGGCAAGGAAGTATGGTCATACTAAAATAACACCATTAAGAATATGCAAGTGCACTCACTAGTCATTGCTATGACCAGTGTGATAGAACCTGCCTTGATTGTGGAATAATGGCAGGTTTAGCAAAGCTGCATACTTTTGCTCATTCTAATATCCCAAATATTTTTCCTTTTAATAATTCAAACTATGTTCCTTGTATATATTTAGTCTCTCTCAATTTATTTTATCACCTTCCTTTCAAAAAACAAAGAAATTTTAGGATGATGAAATCACTTTGAAATAAGGGAATTACATTTTAAAAAGTGAGGCAGTTATAATGCAAATTTTAATGATAGGATCATTCTAGAATAGGTTTAGAATCAACCATTATCTTACCTTAACTGATGTACCTCCTTTCTTTTCCTTGCTTCCACTTCCACCTTCTGTTTTATCCTCGCCTTTTCCCTTTTTCCCTCCTCCTCCACCACTGGCTCCTTTTTTATTACCCCCCATTGTTTAAACTAAAGTGCAACAGAGCATATGACTAAATATCTTTATATTAATGCTACAGCAAGTCTCAATGAGCTGGTAGAATGTCTGAAAATAAAAGAATAGGCACTATTCATAATAGTTTGTTGATTTTTACAAAACTCATTTCCCCAACAAATAGAAATGGGGAAAAAAAAGAGGGAATTTTTTTTGTTTCAACCAATTATCAATTATTCTGTTGGCAGTTTTAGGTTAAGATCTAGATTAACATCCCAATTTTAGCATCTAGGTTAAGATCCCGATTTTAGCATCTAGGTTAAGATCCCAAGATCCCAATTTTAGCATCTAGGTTAAGATTCAGATTTTAACATCTAGGTCAAGATTTAGATTTTAGCATCTAGGTTAAGATCCCAATTTTAGCATCTAGGTTAAGATCCTAATTTTAGCATCTAGGTTAAGATCCCAATTTTAGCATCTAGGTTAAGATTCAGATTTTAGGCATCTAGGTCAAGATTCAGATTTTCTCCTTACAAAACTAAAGGTGGAACAGCAACAATGCAGTATCACACAAATGAGAGATGCGTACAGAAAGTAGTGTAGATGAAGCAAAAATAGTAGAAGATTTATAGCCACAGGTTCTCCCACAAGCATTGGGGTTGGGAGGGTGCATCATTCCTCCAAGTTTATGTTGAAGCAGTGGCATTACACCTGCTATACCATCTTATCTCCCCATTACAAGGGAGAGATGTAGGAAATGAAAAAAAAAATAGTAAGAGATTTAAAAGAGGTGGAAAGGATGACTAAAGAGAGAGCACCTGTTTCTTTAGGCACACTGCTCTTATAAGTTACAGTTGTAGCAGGAGCATTGCCCCCGCTACATGTATACCATCATCAAGCATGGAGAGAGACCATATTTAAGCCTGGGATGCAAACCTTTGAGGGAACTTAGCACTAGTCCTAGGTCTGGGAACAAGGTAGATAGTAGGGTAGGTCAATTAGATGTGTCAGATGTAGGTAAGGATAGTTCTAGAGCATGTGGGGTTTGCCTACTTGTATTCGCTAGAGGTAGGGCAAATGAAGGTGAATTGTGTGCGAACCTGGATAGTATGGATGAGGCAGAACACTGAGAACAGGTTAGGTGTGTAAGACAATGGGGACACAGAACCTCTTAGCTTAGCTAATAGATTCAATGCCCCAAGAGAAAAAGCAACTGCTAGTGATATGATTGGAAGCGAGGATGGAGATGGAAGTGGAGTGACTTGGTGTAAATGAAACCAAAAGGGGAGATATATTTAGGTCGGGGAGAATTAGAAATAATAGTGACTGATGTGCTTGTGATGGGTGATTCTCATGTTAGATATTAAGATAGGAAGTTGAGTGTGATTACATGTAATGGGTTGAGGGTTTGCTTGTCAGGTGCTGGACTAAGTGATCTGAGTGACAGGTATGAGGGGCTGGTCTCTGTCTGTGCAAGTGATGCAGTTGTGATTACATATGTAGGAGTGAATGAAAGTTGAATGAAAGGTGTTGTGACAGGTGTGCTTCGGCGGGCGAACAGACAGCACGTGTTTCGTAGAGCTCTCTGAATATTTTGAATGTTTGCTATACTTTGGTGATTGATAGAAGTTTTTACGCAAAATACTTTACGTATAGTCTAGTGACATAGTAAACATAAATATTGGGTTGTTAGATCGTATATTTGGTTAATATAACAAAGTTGTTTAGTATTGTTAATTTTTCGGCCAGGTTCTTTTGTTTACCTTATTTTGTGCAGGAAAGTACGTAGTAGCTAAATTAAATTAGTGTTTTGAGACCTCGTTTCTAGGTTGACGGTTTAATTAGCGACTGATTTGGAATGTGTTGTGCCTTAAATGTCGTTTCGGTCTGTTGATTTATTTTTCAGATTTTTCTACAGGGGTTTTTTTTTTTTCACCACAGAATCAGCGAAAGCTAAGTTGCTCTTTTTTTTCTTATTACTACTCAAGTTCTTTCTTTCTTTGAATAAGTGATGGAGTTTGGGGATGAAAGTGAGCATGAGTGTTGGAATGTAGGCATTGGCTGTGGTGTATTTGGTGAGGGGTATACATGTGTTGTATGTGGGCAGCGTGAATGCATTGTAGATTTAGAGGGGATGAGAATGCAGGATTTAGAGAGGATATGTAGGTTGGAGGGGTTGGTTGCTAAGCTCAGGAGGGAACTTAGTGTTAGGCCTAGAGCTGGGAATGGGTTAGGTAGTGAGGTAAGCCAGTTAGATGTTTCAGGTGAAGGTAGAGGGCCGGTGGAGGAGGTAGGATATGATAGTTCTAGGGATAGTGAAGTTAGCCCCCTTAGATTAGTTAGAAATAGGCCTAGTGAGGATGGGGGACAGTCAAGAGTGGTTAGAAAACGTGAAGCTAGGGAGGCTTCTCCTGTTCTTTGTGAGAATAGGGTTGCCTCTGTTGAGGTTGTTAGCCAGGGGGAGAATAGGTGTGTGAGTCAGAAGGACACAGAACCTATTAGCTTGACTAATAGATTCAGTGCCCTAAGAGAGGAAGTAACTGGAAGTGATATGACTGATGGGAGTGGGGGTGGAGGTAGAGTGACTGGTAGTTTGAATGAGAATAGGAGTGGGGATGGAGTTAGGTCTGTGGGGGTTAGAAATAGGAGTCTGACTGAAGTGCTTGTGATGGGTGATTCGCGAGTTAGATATTTAGATAGGAAGTTGAATGCAAGTAGATTGAATGGTTTGAGGGTGTGTTTGCCAGGTGCTGGAGTGAGAGATCTGTCTGATAGGTATGAGGAGCTGGTGTCTGGCTGTGCAAGGGATGCAGTTGTGATTACACATGTAGGAGTGAATGATGTGAAGAAAGTGGGTGCATGTGAGTTACGTGAGAGGTACAAGAGGTTGATTGAAAAGGTGAAAGAAAGTAGAATGAAAGCTGTTGTGACAGGTGTGCTTCCAAGAATGGATGTTGGGGTAGAATGGATGTCTCGTGCGATTGGGCTGAATCATTATGTGAGGAGGATGTGTGAGATGGAAGGTGTCATGTTTGTGGATGTGTGATAGGTTTGTTGGAATGAAAGAAATGTATGCGATGGATGGACTGCGTTTGAGTAGGAGGGGGGTAGATGTGTTGTGGGAGGAGTATGATCGTGTTATTAGGTCTTTGCGGGCGGGAAACTAGATATTAATAGTGGTCAGGGAATTATGAGAGAACATTATAGTACTGAAAATAGAATGGACTTGTCAGATAACAGAAATAGGTTCCAAGGCGATAGAGGTGAGGTCATTCAGGTTTCAAGAGGTGCTTCAGGGATAGGGGGGTTAAATTGTTTCTATTCAAATGCTCATAGTCTTAGAAACAAGAAGGATGAGCTATTTAGTTATATTAGCAATGAGGATATAGATATATTATGTGTTACTGAATCAATGGTTAATGAAATAGAATTTAGTGACACTATAAGTGAATTTGATTTACAGGGCTATAATATGTACATTAGTCAAAGGACAGGTAGGATTGGTGGAGGAATAATTATCTATATAAAAAACAACATTGTTTCAAGTTTAAATACTTCAATAAAGCAGGATGGAGTTGAGTCACTTTGGATAGATATTAGGTTCCGTAAAAATAGAATGGTGCATTTGGGGGCTTTTTACAGGCCACCTGGGCAGACTGATGATATGGATGAACTAATGATAAGGGAAATAAGTAAGGGATGTGAAACAGATGCAGTTATTATTGGGGACTTCAACTTAAACTCTGTGGACTGGGAAAATATGATAGGTAGGGATAGAACAAGTGGCAGGTTCATAGAATGCTTTGAGGATAATTTTTTTAATCAATTTGTTAATGAGCCAACGAGGGGGGAAAATATATTAGATCTAGTACTTTCTAACAGTGATCATTTAGTTCAAGAATTGACTGTTGGGGAAGCATTGGGAAATAGTGACCATCAGATAGTTCATTTAACTTGGGAATTGAGAAGGGTACAATAACTGAGAATGCTGTAAAAGTTCCAAATTTTCATAAGGCAGATTATGTAAAACTCCGAAGCTTGCTAAATTTGGTAGACTGGGATGTAGAATTCAGAGGTAAAAATGCTTATGGGATATGGGATACTTTCAAGCATATAATAAATGTAGTTGAAGAACAATGTATCCCAATGAAGGCCATTAGGAACAAAAGTAGGAAACCATTATGGTGGAATCAGGAGATAGCTAGAAAAATTTCAGAGAAGAAAAGGGCATATAAAAAATTACAGGTAGAAAATAATATTCAAAATTTAAGTGATTATAGAATTGCTAGGAATGAGTTAAATAAGATTATAAAGAAGAACAAAAGGGTGTCAGAAATTAAATTAACTCAGGATAGCAACAAAGATCATAGAAAGTTCTTTAGTTACTATAAAATTAATAATAAGTCTGGCAGAGTTAAAATAGGACCTAACAAATATGAAGGGGTTGTGAGAGAAACTGATGAGGAAATAGTTGAGGTACTAAATGGTCATTTTGCATCAGTATTTACAAAGGAGAAACTAAATAGTCTTATGTATAGTACTCATGGGTCAGGGAAAGAGGTGTTTACTAACATTAGTGTGGATCGGAGGACGATAAAAGGACTAATAGGTGAGTTAGATACTACCAAGGCCTCCGGACCTGATAATATTCATTCTAGGATACTTAAAGAAGGGGTAGAAAGTATCTCAATGTGGTGGAGCGAATGTGAGTGTGTGTGTAAAAGGGGCCATTCTCCTCAACACGGTCATGGGTGCCGTGGACGACTGTGGGCTGAAAACCGCTCACTCGATGAATGTGTCTTTAAACCGGCGCCTGGCAGATTTGTGTCTGGCAGAGGGGGTCTTTTTTGTGGACCCATACCGCACCTTTTATGGTAGAAACGATCTCTACCAAAGGGATGGGGTACATCTTTCCTTTAAAGGAAAGGCCTTTCTGTCGAACATGATCCAGGATGTCGTAGAGAGGACCGAAAGGAGTATCCGGCCCAGAGTGAGGGCGGACGTACGCCAGTATGCCCGTGTCACTCCAGGAACAACCTTCTCAGAGGTCGCAAAAAGGGGTGCCTCGCCAACAAACAAGCCGGGAAACGGAAGAGCGTAGGGAGTCCTACAGTCGAGGACTCCCTCAAAGTTCTTCTGTTCAATGCGAGGTCAATCAGGAACAAGTTTCCTGAGCTCCGTGGCCTCGTAGCGACGGAAGAACCCGAAATGGTAGCCATAACAGAATCGTGGATAAAAACCTCAAACCGAGACTTTGAAGGCGAATTCACGATTCCCGGTTACCAGCTCTTCTTGAAAGATAGGCCAGACAGAGAGGGTGGCGGTGTGATGTTGTATGTCAAGGATACTCTCAACTCGACGGATTGCAACATCGTATCCGACCATGAACTACTAGGTGTTGACCTAGAGATAGGTCCTGCCAAATACAGGACCCTGGTGCTTTATAGACCTCCTGCCCAACTCGTTGAAAAGGACAGAGATCTGTACCAGCTACTAGGAGAACTTGTCGAAGACAGAGTGTGTATCGTCATGGGTGATTTCAACACACAAGTTGACTGGGAAACCAGAGAACCCTGTGGCGAGAACGCACTACTCCTGGAGTTCACGAACAACGAGTTCCTCACTCAATGAGTGAGAGAGCCAACGAGAGGAGACAATATCCTCGACTTGGTTTTCACCTCTGAGGATGACATCGTTGAGGACCTCTCTGTTGGCGAAGAGCTCGGTGGCAGTGACCACCGACGAATTAGATTTGTAGTCAAAGACCCGAAGGCAGAGCCTGCAATTAGTAAATCAAGGAAACTCGATTTAAGAAGAGCAGACTTTGCAGGTCTACGCGCGGGACTGACTGACGCGAGGCTAGAAGAGTGCGATGCTGCTGAAGACTCTTGGAACAGTTTCAAAACCACACTCATGAGTCTTCAATCGCGTTTTATCCCTCTGAAATGCCCCCGTCGGTCTTCTGTTCAACCAAAGTGGTTTAATCGAGAAATCGGGCAACTGCTTAGGGAGAAAAGAAATGTGTACCGGAAATCGAAGATCTCGGGTGACTTTGACGAATACCGGAGGCTAGCCAGGAGAGTGAAGTCCAGCATAAGGGCGGCTAAGCGGTCTGAGGAACTCCGAGTGGCGAGACTCTGTAAAGAGAATCCCAAGGAGTTTTTTGGATATGTGAACAGCCGTAAACCAATCCGTCGAACGATTGGCCCTTTGAGGAATGAGGAGGGGACATTAAAGCATTCAGATGCAGAAAATGCTAACCTCCTCAACGACTACTTCTCTTCAGTGTTTACTGAAGAGTGTGGTCCCATTCCCCAGCCGACGGATTCCTACTCGGGGGAAAAGCTGGAGGCAATGGACTTCACCAAAAGAGAAATAAAGAAAAAGATTGCTGACCTAAAGACGAATAAATCCCCTGGACCGGACGGGTTTCTACCTAAAGTGTTGAAAGAAGTGCGCGATCAAGTGTCACGACACCTGAGAGCAATCTTCAACATGTCAATCCGGACCAAATGCGTTCATAGAGACTGGCGTGAGGCGGAGGTGACTCCTATCTTAAAGAAAGGAGACCGTAACCAACCGTCGAACTACCGACCTATCAGTCTCACTTCGATAGTCGGTAAACTCATGGAAAGCATCATGGTGGACAAAGTGACGTCGTATTTAGAGTCAAACCTGCTACTGAGGAGTTCCCAGCACGGCTTCCGAAGGCAACGGTCATGTCTGACGAACCTTGTAGAATTCTTCCACTTCGTTTTCAGTGAGCATGATCGGGACAAGGCGGTGGATGTGGTGTACCTAGACTTTCAGAAAGCCTTTGATAAGGTACCACACCGCCGCCTTCTCCGGAAAGTGCGAGGGCTTGGCATAGACGGAAAGGTAGCCGGCTGGATCGAGAACTGGCTAAGTGGCAGATGGCAACGGGTGGTGGTAAATGGACAGTCTTCTGAGTGGGTGCCCGTTACTAGCGGGGTGCCTCAAGGTTCTGTCCTGGGACCACTACTATTCATCATCTACGTCAACAACATGGACGGTGACATGGTTGCCAAGATTTCCAAATTTGCCGACGATACCAAGCTTGGTATGAACGTTGCAAAGGATGGAAATACTGCCCGCCTGCAGGAAGATCTTGGGAAGATTGGGTAGTGGTCGGACACGTGGCAAATGCCTTTTAACGTGGGGAAATGCAAAGTGATGCATATCGGCTACAGAAACCCCCAATCTCAGTATATCCTTAAGGGCACTGCTATGGAATCCACCGACACTGAGAAGGACTTGGGTGTAACAATCACTAGTGACCTCAAGTTCTCGAAACAGTGCATTGAGGCGGAGAAAAAAGCCCAAAGGATGCTAGGCTATATTAAGCGCCAGTTTGGTTATCGGAACCAGGAGATTGTACTGTGCCTGTACAACTCACTTGTCCGACCGCACCTGGAGTATGCCGTACAATTTTGGAGTCCTTCATTGCGAAAGGACATCGCGAGATTGGAACGCGTACAAGCTAGGGCAACCAAACTGATTCCCTCTATCCGACATAAAAGTTATGAGGATAGACTAAGGGAATTAGATCTGTTCTCGCTGGAAACCCGTAGACTGTGTGGTCAGCTCATCGAGGTCTTCAAAATACTTTGAGGGTTCGACAATGTTGACTACCAGGATATTTTCACACTGAGTGAGAACAGAACGCGCAATCACGGCTTCAAACTTGAACTGAAGCGTTACAACCGCAATCTGTGTGGAAACTTTTTCACCAACAGTATCTGCGGTATGTGGAACGCACTTCCAGTGGAAGTTGTCAACAGTGAATCTGTTGACCAGTTCAAGTCAAGACTAGACAAAGTCTTGAAAAGTGGCCGTTTATGGACGCAAAACAATTGAGCAGCCATGTGCCCGCTCGATTGCTAGTCCAAAGCTACCCTCTTTGAATGGACCGTAAGGTCTCCTAGGGTACTTACTTTCCTTGTTACTCCTTGTTACTCTGTACCCTCTCCCTCCCTCTGTAAGAATGTGTGTGTGAGTGGGAATGAGGTTTTTTTTTTATATTTTCTCTTTGTATATATATGTATTTGATTTCATGTATTAAAACTTTCTTTCTCAGATTGTACTTTGTTTAAAATAATCTTTTATCAAAATTGTACTTTGTTTAAAATAATCTTTTATCAAAAGATTATATTTTGAAACAATAGTTTTTAGAGTTAAATATTTGGAGAATTGTTGATGCTGAGGATTGTTTGGATATACATTTAGAGAGAGTGGAAGCTTGGACGGACGGCAAGAAGGGTTCTCTAGACGAGTGCTCGCCCAGCCCTGAGACGGAGGGCTTTCATACCTCGCTAGACACCTGGACCACCACACCCGCATTGGCTGACAAGCCTGCCTCCTTTTATGTTAGCCTACTACCACCCACCTCCAGCACACAAGTGATAGCATGTGCCCCTTTTCGTTCGGTTGTTGTTGTGTTTTTTTATTTTGTGTAGATATATTTAAGTAAATTTGTTGTATTTGCCTGTTATAGAATTCTCTTTTGGTATCTTATTTGGATTGGGGAATTTGGCCTCATTTTGAAGTGTGCACACTTCCCTTGTAAATATAAATTACTGTAATTATCATTGTACTTTTTTTTGTAAGTAAAGGGACTGTATATACAATCCGTTTCATTCTCCCTTGATTTCTCACATCCGGACAGTGTAGGAAGCGGGTTGGATCGATTGGGATCAAAGATATATTTTCGGCCCGCTACATCAATAGCTCTGGAGAAGTTATATACTAGGAGATGGGAATATGGAGAAATACCCAATGATTGGAAGAGAGCGAATGTAGTCCCCATTTTCAAGAAGGGTAGTAAAGAGGATCCAAATAACCTTAGACCGGTTAGCCTAACTCCTGTAGTCTGTAAGATTCTTGAGAAAATAGTTAAAAAAGGGATTTGCCAACATCTAGAGAGGGAGGGGTTAATCAGGGATGCTCAGCATGGGTTTAGATCAGGTAGATTGTGTTTGACTAATTTACTAGACTTTCTGGAGTTTGTAACAGAACAAGTAGATAAGGGAGAGAATGTAGATATAATCTACTTAGATTTTAGTAAAGCATTTGATAAGGTACCACATAGGAGACTAGTTCATAAATTAAAAATGATTGGAATATGTGGGGGTGTTTCAAATTGGATAGCTGAGTGGCTTCTTTTTTTCTTTTTTTTTAATTACGGGGCTATCTGGTGACTGCCGAGTTAGGCATAAGTTGCCGTAAACAAACCGCCTAGTTCTAGGCAACTTTAAAAATCAACAGGAAACAACAATAAAAAGAAATAACAATAACAATAACAAAGCAATAACAAAAACAATAACGAAAACAACAACAATTAAACCGGGTTAAATGAAAGGGAGAAGGCCGGCCACGCACTCGTCCCGAGTACAAGGGACAGGCGGTAGCGACCCCGCCCATCCCGGTACCGGGACAGGTGTCGTGCGCGAAGATCACCCAGACTGGGACATTCAACAAGAATGTGCCGAACAGTCTGGGTGACGACGCAGTCGTTGCAATAGGACGCAGGCGAGCGCTCCATCAAATAGCGATGCGTCACACGAGTGTGCCCGATTCGGAGACGACAGAAAGCAACCTGAAGCCGCCGTGGCATTGGGGGATAGGTCCATGGGTACAGTCGCGGCGCATTGGCACGCAACTTTAAGTTCCCTTCAACCGTCTCCCATTTTCTTTGCCAAGCAGTCCGAAGAGCTGCCCGTATTCCTGCCATGTAGTCAGTGTGAGGAAGAGCGAAACGCTGGTCCGGTCGCAGAGTCCTCGCGGACTCTTTGGCCCCCTCATTCCCCGCAATTCCTACATGTCCAGGAGCCCAGCAGAAGATAATCTCGACATCTGCCCGGCTCGCCAAAACCGTGGCGTCACGGGATTCGCGAACCAGGGGATGCGGAGATTCCAATGCCCCGAGAGCACTCAGGGCGCTTTGTGAGTCACTATAGATCACAATCCGGTCTCCGAGCCGGGCACGTCGCGTAATCTCCCGTACCGAGTGGTGTATTGCCACCAGTTCGGCCGTGAAGACAGACGCAGCGCCTGGTAGAGCCCCGCTGACTTCAAACAGAGGGGATACGGCGTGGAAGCCGACCCCTTCTTGGGACTTGGAGCCATCCATATACACTGGCACGGTACCAGCGTGACACGATGTGTGCTCCAAAAAGGTCAAACGCAATACTCCCCGTGCAGTACAAGCTTTGGGAGCAGAGGCGTGGCGACAAATAGCCAAATGTGGTACCCTCCAGGGTGGCGCCCTGGGCAGAACCAGGGGCGCCACCGGCCCGAGAGCTATATCTACCTCTCGAAGGAGTTTCCTGGCCCTAAACCCAAAGGGCTTAGGGTATGACGGGCGTCTCTCGGCGGCCTTGGCCCCCCTCGAGATCAGCTGCGGATGCAGTGAGAGCTGTTGGCGACTGAGGGAGGCGCCGGGCTCGCGCGTACAGGCGAGTGATGCACTGCACGCGGCGCAGAGCGAGTGGCATCTCCCCAGCATCGACCAACAGGCTCTCAATGAGGGAAGTGCGGAAGGCACCGGTCGCAAGGCGAAGGCCGGTGAGGTGGATCGAATCCACCTTCCGCAATAAACGCTCGGCTGCGGATGCATAAAACTCGCATCCGTAGTCGAGCTTCGAGGCAACAAAGGATCGATAAAAAAGTAAGGCGGTAGCCCTATCAGCGCCCCAAGCGCTGAACGTCACGGAACGGAGAATGTCCATGGCGCGGGTACAAGAGACCCTAAGGCTGCGAATATGAGCCTCCCAGGTGAGGCGTCGGTCGAATACAAGACCAAGGAAACGGTGTGACTCAACCACATCCAGGCGCACCCCATTAAGAAACAAATCTGGGTCGGGGTGAAGCCGTGGATGGCGGCAGAAGTGCACCACCTTAGTCTTAGCCAAAGAAAACCGAAACATGTGCGCTTCGGCATAGCGAGAGACGCGGTTCAATGCCTGTTGGAGTAGACGCTCCAGAGTTGGCATCTGGGCCGCACCAAAAGAGATCGAAAGGTCGTCTACGTAGAGCGTAGCGAGAACATCTTCCGGCAGCACCGAGGTGATGCCGTTGATGCTCAGGGTAAAGAGTGTGACACTGAGGACACTTCCCTGCGGGACACCCTCTCCCTGCTCCTTTTGGCTGGAGAGGTCTCCCCCCATCCATACGCGGAATCGACGATCTCGCAAAAATTCACATATAAACATTGGGAGGCGTCCCCTCGCCCCCATCGTGTGGAGAGTCTCCATGATACCGTATCGCCATGCGGTATCATAGGCCTTCTCCAAATCAAAAAACACCGTGGCGTAGTGCTGTCTACGAAGGAAAGCCTCGCAGACGGCATTTTCCAGTCGGAGCAGAGCATCCGACGTGGAGTGGAACTTACGGAAGCCGCACTGTGCAGAAGACAGATGGCCTCCGCTGTCCAGGAAATAGGCTAATCTAACATTTACCAATTTCTCCATCAACTTGCACACGCAAGAGGTTAGAGAGATTGGGCGGAAACCAGTCGGAGTAGAGTGATCTCTCCCCGGCTTGCGAAAGGCGAGCACAGTAGCGATTCGCCAGGAGTCTGGGAGGAGACCTTCCACCCAGATCCTGTTGAACAAATCTAACAGAAAGGCCATGCCTCGCTCACCCAGGTGTCGAAGCATGGCGTACGGGACATCGTCCGGACCATGGGCCGTGTCCGCGCACGAAGCGAGAGCGGAACGCAACTCACTCACAGTAAACTTGTCGTTGAAGGGTTCTCCACCTCTGGAGGTAAGGTCCAGCCGGCGGCATTCCGCGACATCACGACGTGCATTGAATGCTGGCGGAGCCGCATCACGGCTAGAGAATGCGGAAAAAGCAGTCGCTAAGGATTCCGCCACGGACGCGGGGTCCGAGATTGCGGTCCCAGTCTCCAGGAGAACGGGAGGGGGGTCCTGCGAGAACTTGCCCCGAATCCTTTTGACTCGCTTCCACACCTTAGCTAAAAGAGTCTTCCCGTTAAGTGAAGACACGTATGCCCGCCAAGAAGAGCGGCGGGCATGCTTCGAAATATACCGGAACCTAGCCCTAGCCCGACGACATTCAGCGACAGTGAAATCGCTCAGGCGGCGCTTATAGCGCATGTAGGCGTAACGCTTCTGTTTGAGGGCCGTCTCACACTCGGCCGACCACCATGGGAATGGTTGGTGTGCAAAACGGCCAGACGTCCTAGGAATAGTAGTCAGGCCCACGGCGATGAGGTTGCCGGAGAAGAACTCAACGGCCTCATCTACCGACCTAAAATCCTCGAATGAGATAGAGAATTCAGTCATTTCCTGAAATACAGGCCACCGCACCGGCGCCAAGCACCACCGAGGTGGTCTCTCAGGCGGCAGTTGCCCTGAAAATGATATTTGAATGGGAAAGTGATCACTATCATGGAGGTCATCGACCACCCCCAAATCAAAATCAGGCTGTGCATCCGAAGAGCACAAAGATAGGTCAAGGCAAGAAAATGAAGCGGTTCTCGGACAGTGATGCGTAAACTCATCCACGTTTAGGACACCCATCTCAAGCTCTTCGATCAGATCGGCAAGGACTTGTCCCCTGGGATTTATGGAGTAATCTCCCCAGAGAGGATGCCTGCCGTTCAGATCTCCAAGCAAGAGATAGGGCCTCGGCAACCGTGCCACGACGCGGCGGAAGTCCCCCGCGTCGAAGTCAGCTGACGGTGGAATGTACGCAGAAATGATAGTATACCTCCTATCCAGGTGCAGCTGCACAGTCACTGCCTGAAAGGATGTATCTAAAGAGAAAGGAAGAACGGAGATATCATGCCGGGTGTAAACCGCGCATCCCCCAGCCCGGCCATCCCGCGGTGGTGGAGTTACAAGACCCTTATACCCCGGGAGGGCAGGCAGGGGGCACGCGCCTAGCATGGTCTCCTGCAAAAAAAATAGCTAACGGGAAACGGGATGAGACGGAGGCTCGTCTCATCCCGTTTCCCAGTTGGCCCGGAGTCCACGGCAATTCCATTGAAGGAATATGCCTTCAATCCTAGCTCGGAGGAGACGCGGGGGCCCTCCTCGAATTGAAGACCCTCACGGGAATGGCCGTACGCTTCCCGGGGGCAGAACCCCGGGCGCTATTGGCCGGACAAAGCGCTGTCGCCTTCGAGGACTTATTGGGGGAGGTTGGGCTCGCCATGCAAGTCTTTTCCTCCCTCCGCCTCGAAACCTTAGGCGGGCGTTGCGGCTTCGGAGGCGGAGGGCCCTCTTTTCGAGGAACCAACGTCTCAGAGCCACTCGCTCCACCTCGGGGCGTGGGCGAAGAAGCCAAAGCTCCTTTATTGCTGTCCTCCTCTCGGGGAACAGCTGTAGGAACCCCCGAAGATAGCCTAGCGACCATCTTCAGGGGTGTTGCCTCCATTTCGCCTTGCGGGAAACGGTCACGCTGGTGGAAGAGGGGGGAGCCCTGGTTTTAGCCGGGGATGGGTATGAACACTTATTGCCGCCAGCTTTACCAGGGGAGCGCCCGGGTTGGGTAGAGCCCGCAGAAGGGCTCCGAATGGGCGCGGAAACAACTGTGCTCGTTGGCCTGGATGGACCAGGAGCAGAGGGTGCCTTTCTAACTACTGAGGCATATGACGTCCCAGGCAGAGCCTAGCGCACCAGGACCAAGTCCTTAGCTTCGCGGAATGAGAGTCTATCCTGGGCCTGAACGGCCAGGATTTCTTTCTCAAGGAGATATGCACCACATTGCTTCGAAGAAGCAGGGTGCGGCTCTCCGCAATTGACACACTTGGCCACACACGATTTGGACTTATTGTGTGCGACCTTGGAGCAATTTACACAGACTTTGGGTGACCCCGACTTTGCATGTCTACATGAGCGATTCGTATGGCCGAAGCGGTGACAGTAATAGCACCGCCGCGGCAGTGGCACAGATGCCTTCACGCAGTAGCGGTACCAACCGGCACGCACCAACTCAGGGAGCTTGTCACAGTCGAACGTGATGAAGAGTGTAGGGGTGGGTCTCGATGTGGTGGGGCGAATGTGAGTGTGTGTAAAAGGGCCATTCTCCCACCCCTTTTCTCAGTACCCTCTCCCTCCCTCTGTAAGAATGTGTGTGAATGGGAATGGGTTGTTTTATTTTTGTTTAATTCATGTATAAAATGATTACCATGTTTTTCTTTCTTTCCAGGCGTTATTCTGGAAAGATAATAACTAATTTTGAAATATCACTATAATAAGATAGTTCTTTGTTTAAATTAACTTTTATCAAAGCGTCATATTCTGGAAAGAGGTAAGCTAGTCGATGTATTTTCGGGTAATGCCCACTTATTAGTTTCGCCATCCATGTATAAATAAATGGGTCACTGAAGGAGGATATATCTCTTCTTTAAAGAGAGTGGAAGTGTGGACTGGCAGCAAGAGGGGTTCTATAGAAGAGTGCTCCACCCAGCCCTGAGAGGAGGGCTTTCGTGTCTCTAACCACCTGAACCGCCATACCTGCCTTCGTTGACAATCCTGCCTCCTTCTAGTTAACCAACTACCACCCACCTCCAGCAAGTCATAGCGCGTGTCCCCTTTTCGTTCGGTTGTGGTTGTGTTTTTTTGTTTTGTGTAGAATTTACGTAAATTGTTGTATCCGCCCGTTATAAGATTCTCGTTTGGTATCGTTATTTTGATTGGGGAATTTAGCCTCATTTTGAAGTGTGCACACTTCCCTAGTAAATATAAAATTTTGTAAATATAAACTGTAACTACCATTGTATTTTTTGTAAGTAAAGGGACTGTATATACAATCCGTTTTATTCTCCCTCGATTTCTCAAGTCCGGACAGTGTAGGAAGCGGGTTGGATCGATTATCGATTGGGATTCGAGATCTATTTTCGGCCCGCTACATTTGGCGCCCGAATAGGGACGTGAGACTTCGAAACTGGGAGCGTGACTGGATTGGATTGCAGTCCATACCCAATTAGTGTGACAAGTAGTTTGATTGATTTTCCCTTCTCCTATCTTTTTACTAACTTGGGAACAATGGCTGTAGCGGAAACGTTGAATGAAGAAGTAGTGCGATTGAGACTGGAGTTGAGAAAGAAAGAAGAGGAGTGTGAAATGTTGCGGGGAATGATGGAGGGAATGGAGAATAAAATAAAAGGGATGAATGAAAAGACTGATAAGATGAAGAAGGAAATGGGAGACCGACAGGATCAGACGGACCGACGGATGCAGGACCTGTATAACATGATGACAGGGGCTGGATCAGTCCCAGGACCTACAACCCTGACCCCTGCTCCTACTGAAGGGACTCCGCTAAATGGAATGGATGGCAGTAGGGTTGAGTCTAAAGAAGATACTGTGAGTGGTAGGAAAGGGGGTGAATGGAAGAGAGTGGAAAGTAAGAGAGGAAGTAAGCATGGTTCTAAGGTTAAGGATAGGAAGGCGAGAGGGAAGAGTGTGGATTCGCTATACTCAGATGAGGGAGAGAGTGACAATATGATTGGAATGAGTGAGACCGAGAGTAGCTCTTCGGAGAGTGAAGTGAATGTGGGGAAAGGAATTTTGATTAGGGAAGTGCCAAGGATTGATAAGTTTAGATTGCATGGGGGAAAGAGTATGGATGAGTTCTTCGGGGATTTTGAGCGGTACTGCAAGCTCAAGTACCCGCAGAACAAGGGTCACTGGGTGAGTGTTCTGGGAGATTGTTTAGATGGGAAAGTGTTGGAGTTCTTGCGAGTGATAACGAGTGTGGGAGAGCCAAAGTACGATGTAGTGAAGAAGAGATTGATTGGGCAGGTGAAACGAATGAAAGAGAGTGTGAAGTATAAGAGGGTGAATGAATTTGAGAAGGCTCGAATTGGGAAGAGTGAAAGTGTGAATATGTATGCGCATAGGCTTGAGAGTATGGCAAGAACGAGGTATGGTGATGATGATGTAAATGAATGTAAACCACTCATGAGGAAGTTTTTGGACACGATCCCGCGAAAGGTGAGTGAATGGCTGAGTGGAAAGAGAAAGGAGAGAGTGAGACTGACAGGTGAACGGTTGATGTGGGAGGATGTGTTGGAACTGTTAGAAGATGGACGATTTGATGATGAAAGCGATCTAGAAGAGGATGGATGGTACAGTGTGAATGTTGGGGGTAAGAAGCCCAGGAGCTTTCATCCACCCCAGCAGTTTGTCAGCTACAGGGATGCCCTGAAGGCTGCACCAGCTGGAGTGATGTCAAACTTCCTGGGCCGGCAGAATGGATGGGCAAATGGAGGGTGGTCGAATGGAAGGGGGCAGATGAATTTCAAGCGTGGGAACGGATATATGAGAGAGAAACCGAGGTATGTCCCAGCAAACGAGAGACCGAATGGTGGGAGAAAGATTGTGGAATGTCGTCGGTGTGGAAGGAAAGGTCATATGTTGGCAGAATGTAGGTGGACATCTGGTGCGTGTTTTGGGTGTGGTAAGAAAGGGCATATGATAAAGGATTGCCAGGAAAGTGTGAAAGAGTGCTTCGAGTGTAAAGAAATAGGCCATTTGAAGAAAGATTGTCCGAGGTTGAATGGTGGAGCAACTGGTGGGGAAAGTATGAAATATGCATGTGGTAATTGTGGAAAGGCTGGTCATTATGCAAGGATGTGTCGTGACCAGAGGAATGTATGTAGCTATTGTGCGATGGAAGGACATTCAAGTGAAAAGTGTTGGATTAGACTGAGAGCGCAAGGTGTGAATGGAAAGTCTGAAGCGGGAAACTGAATGGTAAGAGGGTACCTGCTGAAGTATCCTCTGGGTGCATGAGTGTGAGTAATGTGTTGGTAAGTCTGTCTAGTGTGAAAGTGCTGTCTGGTAGGAAGTATGAGTGTCTGAGTGTGAAGGTGGAATTGAATGGAATTGAGTGTTTGGCTTTAATAGATTCTGGATGCAAGGCGAGCTTGGTGTATAAAGATGTGTATGACAAGTTTAGCGAGAAAGCCCTCCTGTCTGAGTGCAAGGGTAGTTTAGTAGGTATTGGTAATAGGAGAGTGCCTGTGATTGGAATGATAAGGTCACCTGTTCGAATGCATGGTATGATGATGAATGAATGTGAATTTTCTGTGATTGATAAGGTGAGTAGTGAGTATGGTGTGATTTTGGGCTATGATTTTATGAAAATGAATCGTATGGTTGTGCATCCTGCGAGTGATCAGATTGAGAGAAAGATTGGTAAAAATGGGGTGTATAAGTTGTATGTAGGGAAAGATGGTAGCGTTTTAAGGAGTGTGTTTACTGATATTGAGGTGACTGCTATGGAGAATGTAAGGCTTGTGAAGGGTGAAAGGGTGTCTGTTAGAGTGAGTTGGAGTAAGGATGTTAGTTTGAATGTGAGTGAGAACACTGTGATATTGGATGGAAAGGATGCGTGTTATAAGGTAAGGCGTGTTGCTTGTGTGTTTGATGGCTTGATGAGAATGAATGATCCTTTTGTATGTGTGCAGGCAGACCCCAGTGTGAAAGGGCAGGTGAGGGGAATCCAAGTCGGAGATGTACTGGGCCACCTCTCCACTGTCAATGAGGTAGGTATGGATGATAGTACGGATATCAGGGTGAATGTTGCGAATGAAAAGACATGTGAATGGATGTATAATGAGGTGAAGGACATGGTGAAATTGGATGGATGTTTGACTGAGTATGAAAGGGAGGATGTGTATCGAATGATATTTGAGCGAAAGGGAGCCCTCAGTAAGGGTGATCTGAATTTCGGGGTTGCAAAGCTCCCGGAATTCAAGATTGTCCTGAAGGAGGACTCCCCAATCTATCAGCGGCCGAGGCATTTCCCACGTCCGGTTGCTGAAGAGATTGAGGAGCAGTGTTTGGAATTGGAGCAATTGGGGGTGATTGAGGAGAGTGAGAGTGCATGGAATAGTCCAATTGTACCTGTACGTAAGCCGGATGGAAGATTGCGTCTGTGTGTGGATTATCGAAAGGTGAATGAAAGGACTGTGAAAGAAAGGTTTCCGATGTGTGTGGTATCTGAGTGTGTGTATAGTATGCATGGGATGGAGTGGTTTACGAAGCTGGATCTGGTACGGGGGTATTACCAGATGCCCATTGCTGAGGAGAGCCGGCCAGTAACTGCCTTCTCTTCCTCAAAGAGGCATTACCAGTTCCGGAACCTCAGCTTTGGGTTGGCTAATGCTCCCGGAGCCTTCCAGCGGGCAATGAATTTTGTGTTGAGTAAGTTTGCAAGTAAGAATGTGATTGCGTTTATAGATGATATTTTGATTATGACTGAGACTTTTGAGGAGCATATGAGATTGGTGAATGATGTGTTGAGAACGTTGGAGAGTGTTGGTGTGAAGGTGAAAGTGGCGAAGTGTGAATGGTTTACGAAAGAAGTGGAATTCCTTGGGCATATGGTGAGTGAGAATGGATTGCGTAAATCATCGAAGTATGTTGAGAAGGTGCGAATGTTTCCTAAACCGGTGACTGTGAAGCAACTGAAGTCATTTTGGGGTTTGATTGAGTTCCAGCGAAAGTTTATACGTGATTGTTCTGGTGTGAGTAAGCCTCTGACTGAGTGGATGGGCAAGAAAGGTAGTACGGTTGTCAAGTGGAATGATAAGATGAATGAGGCGTATGAGAGACTGAAGGAGGCAGCGGCTGAAGATGTTGAATTAGCTTACCCAGATTATAGTGTAAATGCTAAAATGCTTGAATTGTATACAGATGCGAGTGGGTATTGTATGGGAGGTTTTCTGATGCAAGAGCAGCGTTTTAATGGAGAGAATGTCAGGCGAATAATTGGGTATGTATCCAAGGCTATGAATGTTGCAGAACGAAAGTATTCGACTGTGGAACGAGAGCTGGCTGCGATAAGATATTGTTTGAAAGTGTTGCGTCCATTTTTGTATGGTGTGAGGTTTGTGATAAAAACCGATCATCAACCTCTTGTGTATCTGCAGTGTATGAAGTGGGCTGATAGTAGGATTGCAAGGACTTTGGAAGATTTGAGTGACTTTGACTATGTGATTGAGTATGTGCCTGGTGAACGGAATGGAGTGGCTGATTTGATGTCAAGGTATCCTGGTACGAATGATGAAAATGTGTGTGGAGTGAGTGATCCTGAGTATTTGCCGAAAGGGATTATGAATGGAAAAGAGAGTAAGGGTGGTGGTGATTCCTTGTTTGAGAGTGTATGGAATGGTTTGCAAGATTTGAAGAGTGATGGAGTAGATGTGAGAGTGCCCGATATTGTAGATGATTTAAGGAAGGAGGTAATGAATGAAGTGTGTAGGAAGCCTGAAAGCATTGGTATGGCAAAGGTGCGGAACTTCATGAAAGAATTGAGAGCGATGTGTATGCAAGGGGTCCCGCCATTTCAGGAAGTGTTGATTGTAGTGAGTCGTTTGTATGGAGTGATTGTTTATGTGCACTTTGGTGGTGAGAGGCCGATTGTGTACAAGGATGAGAAGATGAAGGGTTTGAATCCTAATGTGGTACATCTGCAATGTTTGAGCGGTGTGCACTACAATTGGGTAATTGAAAAGTGTTCATATATAAGAGAGAAGAATGATTGTCTGGATGAAGATGAGTGTGTGTTGAGTGATGATATGGGAGTTAATGACAGTGTGGATATCAGTGCTGATGTTGGTGTGCTTGTTCCTTCTGTGTATTGCGAACATGGTGGACCTGATATGATGGAAGCGAGAGTGAAAGTTAGTGAAAGGTTGTTCTGTGGTTTGATTGATACTGGAGCGCAAGTGTCTTTAGTGAATGAGAATATTCTGAGTAAGTATGAAGAGTTTAGATGTTGCGAGCATAAACCTGTGAAGTTACGGATAAGTGGATTAGGGAATGGCTTGATAGTGGCATGGGAACAGGTTAGTCTGAAAGTGAGTTTGGGTAATGGTGTGAATGTGAAGCATGACTTTGTGATTCTGAAAGGTGAGCAAATGCCTTGTTGTTTCTTGCTTGGTGTAGACTTTATGAGATTGAATGATTTGTCTTTGGATGCTGATAAGGATCGTCTTATGAAAGGTGAATGTGAGGTGATGAGGTTGAATGAATGTGCAAAGAATGTTGTCAAGTTTTGCGGTATGATTGAGTTGGTCATGGATGATGAGAATGAGATTTTAAGTGATGATGATATTCTAGAGATGCAAGAGATGTGTCCTTTTGTTAGTGAGTTGAAGAGGTGTGTAATGATGCGTGTTGATTTGAATGAATGGCCAGAGTGTTTAGTGATTTTAAAAGGTATGCTAAGGATTTTGTTGTTTGTATGGATGTTGTATATTTTGTGAGGCATGTGAAGGGTGGTGATGATATGTATGTACCTGTGATGTCCTTAGTTGGTATGATTGGTCTGGTGAAAGTTGTGCATGATAATTATGGGCATATGGGTAAGTTTAAGCTGTGGGAGTGTATGAAGGAGCATGTGTTCCACCCGTTTCTGAGAACTGTTGTGAATGATGTTGCAACTACGTGTGAAAGGTGTCAGAAGCGAAAGGTGCAAGGTGTGCAAGTGAAACCACCGATGTTGAAAGTTGATGCGAAAGAACCGTTTGAATTGGTAGTGATTGATTGTGTGTCTTTGCCGCGTACGAGTGCTGGGAATGTTGGTATGGTTGTGATGGTTGACCATAAAAGTAAGTTTGTGTATGCAGCGCCTGTGAGAGATAAAAGGAGTGTGACTGTTGCGCGTGTGGTTGAGCAGTTGTTTTTTCCTATGTGTGTATGGAAGCCTAGAAGATGTCTGAGTGATAATGGGCCTGAATTTGTAGGGGAAGTGTTTGAGCAAATGTTGAGAGAGAATGGTGTGGAGCATGTGAGAACAACTCCGTATGTACCGTCTTCAAATGGATTGGCTGAACGGACTATAAGAACCTTGTGTGAGATGTTGAGAATGATGAGTACGACAGGGAATGACTGGGATGTGTGTCTGGGGAGAGTGTTGTGGGCGTATAATTCAACTGTGCATAGTGCAACTGGAATGTCCCCATGTCAGTTTGTGATGAATTTTGAAAGGCAAGTGAAAGATAGGTTTCGTTTGAGTGAAAGTGAGCAGAGTGTATGGCGTGAGGCGCATGAAAGGTTCCGTTCATTTGAATTAGGTACAAAAGTATTGAAGGTGAAAGAAGTGAAGGGTAGGTTGAATGTATCAAAGATGAGTGAGAAGTTTGATGGACCTTATAGAGTTGTGAGGGTTTGGGAAAATGGAGTGACGTATGTTTTGGAGAGTTTGAATGACGGCATGACTGAGAGAGTGCGGGCTCATCAGAGTCAGTTAAGGAGATGGAGAGAACCTCCTGACTACCTGGTGAGCCATCCGGTGTATGGAATGTGTAGAGAGAGAGGTAAAGTGCATGATGATGGGATTGAATGTGATAGAATGGATCTGTCTGGGAAAGAGCTAGTCTTAGTCTCGAGGAGTAGAAAGCGTACAAAGAAGGGTGAAAGGAAGAATGCAAGTACGAATGAAAGTAAGTCTGAGCAGAGTGTTTCTGGTATGGGGGATCTTGAAAGGGAGATTGAGTTTTTGCGTAAACAGGTGAGTGATTTGGCTGGTATAAGTAGACGAGTGAGTGAGCTGCCTGTGCCTGATTTTTCTGGTTTTGGGAACAGTATGAATGATAGTGTGTTTGGGCAGAATGAACCTAGTGTGGCTGATTTTTCGGGTTTTATGAATGGTAATAGTAGGGGTGAGTTTGATGTAGTGAATGATGAAGTGGCTGATTTTTCAGGTTTCTGGTGGGAACCAGTCGAAGGGGTTTCTGGTATGCCTGTTGAGAATACAGGGGATGTGAGTGACCTGTCTGTTTCGCAAGAATGTACCTTGAGTTGGATGAGAGCTGTGAGTGAGGAGCTGATGAATGGGGGTATGAAGAGTGAGGGTTCTGAACGGAAGAGTATGAAAGAATTCTGTCGTGAGATGGGAGAACTGGTAATGAGGGCTAAGAGTATGGTTGATGAGATGATAAATAGTGACGATGAGACTGACAGGACGACTGACGAACAACCCCGACTAATTGCTACGCATAGCCAGGGACCAGTAGACGAGTGTGAATGGGTGCAGAAGGGTGCGATTGAGCACAAGTGGTACCGTGAAGAGTGATTGAAAGGGTTTAGTGAGTGGCTGGTCGAATGGCTTAAGGAAGGAGGGGTGTGGTGGGGCGAATGTGAGTGTGTGTAAAAGGGCCATTCTCCCACCCCTTTTCTCAGTACCCTCTCCCTCCCTCTGTAAGAATGTGTGTGAATGGGAATGGGTTTGTTTTATTTTTGTTTAATTCATGTATAAAATGATTACCATGTTTTTCTTTCTTTCCAGGCGTTATTCTGGAAAGATAATAACTAATTTTGAAATATCACTATAATAAGATAGTTCTTTGTTTAAATTAACTTTTATCAAAGCGTCATATTCTGGAAAGAGGTAAGCTAGTCGATGTATTTTCGGGTAATGCCCACTTATTAGTTTCGCCATCCATGTATAAATAAATGGGTCACTGAAGGAGGATATATCTCTTCTTCAGAGAGTGGAAGTGTGGACTGGCAGCAAGAGGGGTTCTATAGAAGAGTGCTCCACCCAGCCCTGAGAGGAGGGCTTTCGTGTCTCTAACCACCTGAACCGCCATACCTGCCTTCGTTGACAATCCTGCCTCCTTCTAGTTAACCAACTACCACCCACCTCCAGCAAGTCATAGCGCGTGTCTCCTTTTCGTTCGGTTGTGGTTATGTTTTTTTGTTTTGTGTAGAATTTACGTAAATTGTTGTATCTGCCCGTTATAAGATTCTCGTTTGGTATCGTTATTTTGATTGGGGAATTTAGCCTCATTTTGAAGTGTGCACACTTCCCTAGTAAATATAAAATTTTGTAAATATAAACTGTAACTACCATTGTATTTTTTGTAAGTAAAGGGACTGTATATACAATCCGTTTTATTCTCCCTCGATTTCTCACGTCCGGACAGTGTAGGAAGCGGGTTGGATCGATTATCGATTGGGATTAGAGATCTATTTTCAGCCCGCTACATCGAGGCCCCTCCCTGTTTTCTCATCACGCGTTCGACCTTGACCGCCCCATGGTCGGCCAGCTCTAGGGTGATGTCCTCAATGGAGTAGTCAACGAGTTCCCTCGCATAAACTACTCCTTTTACAAAGTTCATGGTAGAGTGCGGCGTCACACTCACCGGGGTGCCATGAAGTGTCCAAAGAGCACTTATCTTGGCCGCCTCGGCGGGAATCGCCAAAAGGCTCCGGTCCGAGAAACGGGTCACCTTCGGCTCTCTACCAATTGCACTAGCTAATCCTCTCCTCTGATGGATCATGTTGCCCTTGGACAACATGGTGCCATCAGTGGAGCGAATAACGAGGAAGCGTTTGAAGCCAGCGGGCTTGAAAACGCCAGGTAACCTCTGAATCAGGGGCCCCGATGTCATCCAGGCTCCGCCCTGTGCACTCTTGGTATTAGTCTTAGTCAGGGGCTCCGCAACCAGGGGGGCAGAGGGGGCCGATGTGCCAATCTTGGCTTGGTCGCTTGCCAGAGTGGCAGCAGACCCATCCGTCCCCACGGCCCCCGCGGATGGAGAGGAGCCCCGAGTCTTCTTAGTCTTTCTTGTCTTTTTCTTCTTTTTAGGAGAGGAGGGCAGGGAATGAACCCGCTTCTCTCCTCCGCCGACAGAAGCCCCTAGGCCAGATGGACCGGCCTCAGCCAGGTCCTTCTCCGAAATGGAAAAGGTCCTGGTGGTCGCAGGGGCACCTGTCAGAGGAGATCCCTCCCCTCCTTGTTTTGCCTCGGAGGCCCCAGCCGTTTGAGGAGGACCTTGCATAGGGACGGATTCAGGTCCCTATGCAATCATGGGTTTGTGAAATGAGATTTAATAACAATATGGGTGAGTTTGATTTACAGGGTTATGACATGTACATTAGTCAAAGGAGAGGTAGGACTGGTGGTGAGAATATTATTTATATTCGATAGCATTGCTTCAAATCTAAATAATTCAATAAAGCAGGAACCAGTAAAAATAGGATATTACATCTGGCAGCCTTTTGCAGACCACCTGGACCGACCGATGATATCGATGAGCCAATGTTATGGGAAGAGTACCAAAATCTAGTTATCATTAGAGCATAGGCTTTGCATTACGTATTTCTTTATTCCATGTTTTTTTAATTTCCAAAATATGGACTATTGAATCTGTTTTTGAATTGTGGTAAACCGTCTGAGAGGTCAACCCACGGTGAAAGACATTATTATTCAGACTCATCACTAATGACCAGGACCTCCTCAGGAAATCGTACAAGTATGAAAGACAGGATTCAATAGGCAGCATTCTAATACTAAGCCATTGGTGGGCAGCAGCAGGCAAGAAAATGATGAGGAGACAAGTGATTTATGTCCTGACTGCACAATAAAAGTAAAGAAAAATGATAATGGTTTGTGTTGTGATATGTGTGAGAAATAGCACCATGCAGGATGTCAGAAGCTGTTGGTGAAGTATGAGCCATATAGGTGGTATTGTAGTAAATGTTAAAGTGAAATATAGAATCAGGCAGAGCAAATTAAAATACTGAAAAAAAAAAATAAAAGGTTGGAGGAGAAGATTGAGAATTTAGAGGAGAGATAAGATAGTATGAAGCAGGCTAGAATAGAAGAAAAAACAGCAAAAGTTTTGAAAATTAAAAGTATAGCAGATCTGAATGTAGAGAAATTAGTCCAGGTTAAGGAGGAATGGAAGGCAGAAGTTAAAAGACAAAATGGTTGAGATAATGAGAGAAGAGGATAAAAGATGAAAAGCTACAAATCTTGTTATATAATGTAGGTAAACCTTGCTGTGAGATGGTATAGGAGAAGGAAGACTGTCTTCCGTGAAAAAGGATTGAAATTGCAAATAGACGATGGCGTACAGCCGGTAGCCAGGGTGGATTACTTGGGAGGAGTCAAGGTGAAAGAAGACCAAGGCTGTTGTTATTAGTGAGGCTGAAGAGTGCAAAAGTTAAGGGGGAAATATTAAGGAATGCAAAGAATCTCAGAATAATAACTAATAAGAACAGAAAAGTTGGTATTTCAACAGATTTAATTAAGAAGGAACGAGAAAAGGATAAGACTATAAGAGAGGAACTCAGTAGGAGTGAGGAAGAGACTGGCCTGTTTATAAAGAATGGGAAAATATGCCAGAGAAATATTTAAAGAAAGTAAGAGGAGAAATGTCATGCCAAGAAGAAAAATTTTATGTTGGATTAATATACAGGGCCTTACAAAGCAAAAAGGAGTAGAAATAGACAGATTAATAAAGCAACAAAGTTTAAATTTATTATGTATAACAGAAACACAACAAAAATATAAGAAGGTGAATTTTCCTGTTGACTTGGAAGAGATATCCGTCATGAGAAAAGAAAAGAACTAAAAGGGTGGAAGATTAATGGCATTGGCCAGGAAGGAAAAATATAAGGAAGTTAATGTAAATGGATTAGAGCGGGATGATATAATAGATTTGGAAGTAAACTTTTGTGGAATGAAAATACATATTATCACTGTATATATGGATGTGCAAGATCAAGAGAGGAACCGTCATTAACCCCTTAACTGCAGAGCGCACAAATATGTGCATTCATAAATTGACTAGCTATTGCGGAACGCGCCTCTGTTTCTTCTTGAGTTACACTCTGCAGAGCGTACATATTTGCTTTCTAAAGGCTGATTGGCTGATAAGTTGTACCCAGAATCATCATCAATATGCTGATTGTTTAAAATACATACCAATTCGGAAATAAATGCCAGGTTGGAGTCCGACATTGAGTGAGCTGTAGTGTTGGTTTTTTCACAAATTTGGAATAGGCCTTGCTATCATGGCCAAGAGAAATATGAATGAAGACGATTGTGAAGATCTATTATTTGATGATAGTGATGAGTCAAGCCTTCATCTTAGTCATTCTGATAGTGATGTGGATATAGAGCAATTGTTAGATAACGAATCTGAGAATGATTTGCCTGACAATGACGTGACTGAAGTGATTCCGGAGTCCTTTCGGGCCAGCTCGTGATCCATTTCTATTTACAGATAATGCTGGTTGCAAAATAAATCCAGATATAGAATCAAGTGATGTTTTACAAATTTTTGAATCCGTAGTGAATGATAATGTCATAAAATTTATTTGTGATGAGACAAACAATTATGCCGCTAAATTTATTTCTGATGCAAGTAGTGCATTGAGAATAAAAAAATGAAGTAGGTTCCATGATTGGAAAGTTGTTTCTGTTGAGGAATTTAAGCTTTTTGAAGGCATTCTGCTTTCAATGGGGATTATACAAATACCGACGTTGCAATCTTATTTCTCTAGAAGTCCAATAACAAACACACCAATATTTTATGACATGATAAAGAGGGATAGATTTATGTTAATCCTGAAACTTTTGCATTTTTCCCATAGTACTAATGCAAACAACAAACTGTATAAAATAGATGAATTGTTAAGCCTATATAAACAAAGTTTTAAAGCTGTCTACATTCCTTCACATAATTTTTCTGTCGATGAAAGCCTATTGCTGTGGAAAGGAAGATTGAGTTGAAAGATGTATATTCGTCTCAAACGAGCAAGATTTGGGGTAGAATGTTTCATGCTCTGTGAAGCCAAAACAGGTTATGTGTATGATTTTTTAGTGTATACAGGAAAGGGAACTAATATTCCTATAAATTTAGTTGATGTTGATCGGACAAACCAGAGCCACTCAACCAACATAGTCCTATCACTAATGGAAGATTTATTGGATAAAAGATACTTCTTGGGTATAGATAACTATTATTCAGTGTATTTTTATTTGATTATTTGGCATTGCATGGAACTGATGTCAAGGTACTGTGCGGAAAAACAGAAAAGGACTTCCAAAGGAGGTGACTTCAGCAAAGCTAAAGAAAGGAGAAACATCAGTGCAGTACTGAAATAAATTTATGCTCATGAAATGGAAAGATAGAAAAAACATTTTGATAATGAGTACTCTTCATGATGCAACAACTGGAAACAATAACAGCAAGAGGTGATGTACAAAAACAGAAACTGAAAGTTTGCATTGACTGCAAAGATAATATGGCAGGAGTGGATAGAAAGGATCAATTTTTGTCAGCTACAAACATTGCAAGAACTCACCTGAGGAAATATATTAAGAAAATATATCTACGATTTTTGGATATTGCTGTGTTAAATTCTCATGTGATTCACAAAAAACTTGGTGGCTGACTTACTTTCCTCCTACAATTTAAATTGAAACTGATTACATTTTTATTTGCAAATTATGGCAACAGCACTAAGAAATCCAAAATTTCTGGTAGGCCTTCAAAGGTGCTCACCCCAAGTCACCTAACTGGACGTCATTTTGTAGAAGATTCTCCTATGATTGGGACCAAGCATCAAAGGAAACAATTTGTTGTATGTGCAGCACGTAAGAGAAGAACCATAGTTCAATATCATTGTAAACAATGCAATGTCTATCTTTGCCCAACAAAATGCTTCAAAGATTACCATACAAAGGCAGAGCTTTCATAAAATATTGTGAGAACAGTAAATAATTTATTTCTTAATTTTTCATATTTTCTATAGTATTTATGAATTTGTTTGGTGATTTAGGTGGTAATACATTTGCACAATGGACAACATAATTATATAAATATAATACAAAAAGTAGAAATATGTATAGAAATTACAATAGGCAATTATAATAAGTAAAATGCAAAACAATGAAAAAAGGGGAAATTTGAGAAAAGAACTCTGCAGGGAGACACTGTTTTGAATGTGAAAATCTTGCAGTTAAGGGGTTAAGGAGATAATGAAGAAGAAACTTGAATGTCTGGAAGAGATGTTGCTAGTGATGGGTGATTTTAATGGGCACCTGGGATTTATTGGTAAACAACCCCTGAATAGAAGTTCAATAGATTTCTATTTAGTTAATGAAAAATTATACCCATTCTTTGAAAATAAGTTTATGATGAAAGAAAGGAAATGTTTGATTTATCAGACCACAACTTGATAAAAATGGGTTTTAAGATGGAAGCTAGAGCAAAAAATAAATCAAAAAGGATTTTATATGGATAGAATATTATGATGTCAAAAGGGAAAGATATAAGAACAAATTTCTTAATTCATTAAAAGAAGAAATAGAAAGATATCCTGAAAATACTTTGGATAAAGAAATATTAGAGAACTTAATATGTAAAAATGCGGACAAATACTTAAAGAAAAAGCTGAGAAAGACAGTTTAAGAAGAGCCTCTTAGGATGCCAATTTGGTTTAATAAAGAGGTGGAAGACAGTATTAAAAGGAGAAAGTATAATAGGAAAAGGAGGAATGCAAAGGACAAGGTAGAAAGGGAACATTATAAATCTTTGTAGAAAGTTCAGAAAAGAGTAACTCAGGAAAAAGTAAAGAGAGCGATAACTAAGTATGAAATTAAATAACCATCAGGAATAAATGACAAGAGGAACACTGGAAGGAATCTATGGAAAAATATAAATAAGTTAAGAGGAAAAGATCTGAAAACTAATAATATTAAAGTCTATGATGAGTATAATGAGGAATTAGAGGGAGAAAGGCTAATGGAAGAAATAAAAATATTCTGGGAAGAGATTTATCAAAAACACTTAATTGACTTAAACAAAGTACCTACGGAATGAGGATGAAAGAAGATTATATGAAACATATACTTTGATGAACTCCATCCAATGGTATTCCCAGAAATGTTAGAAGAGCATTATGCTGTTGTTAAAAGTAACATGGAACAACTCTCACATAGGTGGATCAGAATGCAAGTACCCAAGGAGGAGACCGACATTACCAAAAATTTCCAGAAGTTTTAAGGGAACATTATGAGATGACACAAGGAGAAATTGAAGAGAGGAGCATGAGGAAAATGAAACCATAACATTCACAGAACAATAAATTAAGACATAGTTAAGAAAAATGAAGAATAACAAACAATCTGGACGAGATGGCCTAAAAACTGAAATGATAAGATGGATTATAAAGCGTGACAAAATGGTAAGAGTGCTAACATATAGCATGAATAAAATTTTTCCAGATGGAAAACCTCCGCAAAAACAAGAAGTTTACCTGGTGGTCACCAGGATTTGAGGTACTCGGGGGAGGAGAAGATTCTGATGGTGTTGACGGAGGCGCAGATGTGGCATAGATCTGGTGTACCTGGTGAGAAGAGTTATTCCTGAACTGAGAGCTCTGGGGGCAATTCATTTTCACGTGACCCTCCACAGAACAGGAAAAACAAATGATGGGTCTCCTGGGAAAAGATGATGTAGGGGGGCCTGAAGAGAACGGTTTTACATCCCAGTGTTCAGACGAAAAGAGTGGTTCAACAGTCCAGTTACCTTGGCAAACTTGTTTCCATTTTGCAGGAGGAATTTACGTTTGTTTGGCTCAGGTTGTGGAAAAAGGGGGCCATTTTCTTCCCTTCTTTCGGATAAAGGTTGTGGCTTGCAGAATAAATATCGGCCTCTTCTGTGCACTCCTTGAATGTGTGGCACAGCCGGAAGTGCAGCCAACAACTGGTCTCTCAGGAAGAAGTCAACGAGGGTATCATAGTCATGTGGGATTTTAGAAGCATCAAGCCAAAAGTTGAGGTGATGCTGGAGGGTGTATTCAAACTGACAGTATATTTGGCCTGGCTGAAGGCAGGCATGTCTGAATTTGGATGGGTAAAAGTCTGGGGTCATGTTATCTATCGCTAGTAATTCCAATTCTAAGGTTGAATAATCGATTGTTGCCTCCGAGGGGAGTGCTATGAATATATCTTGGAGTTGGGAATTTAGCAAGGGCAACAATTGAGCCACTCCATCTGCCTCGATGCCCCAATGGTTGATTTCGAAGATCTTCTTGAAGTGGATTAAGAAGGCTCCAAAATCCTCACCTTCCTTGAAAACTGGAAGCTTAACAGATGCAGTAGGGGGAGCTTCAAACCTCAAGCTGATGGACAGTGTCTCGGTCCTGGTGCTACTCATTTCAAGTTCATGAAGGTGTATTCTTTCCCTTTCTTCTTGTTCCTTCTCTTCTTTCTTCTCATTCTTCTATTTCTCTTCTTTCTTCTCATTCCTTCTCTTCTCTTTGTTTTCTTTCTTCTCTTTCAGTCCTTTCTTCCTGTTGGATATAAGTTAAGAGGTCCTTGCCGCTAAGGCCAAGCAACTCTCTTTACAACTTGAACATGTTAAATAATGAGGAAATTTTATCACATTTGATCAGCTTTCAAGAAAAGAGCCATCCCCCCCCCCCCCCCGCAAAAAAGGGAATTATTTGACGCACAGGAGAAGTGCTAGTAGGCTTTGGCGGACCTATTATTCTTCGCTTTAAAAAAAAAACAGTGATAATTATTTTGCACAGCATGAATTCTTAGTTATACTTGAAATATTCACTCCCAAATTTTAGTGAGAGCCTGTGTTGTCCAATACGGACAAAGAAAACAACACAATACAAAAAAGAAAGAAATAATATTAACTCCTTTACAATAGGCCAGACATTTTATGAGGCCTGGAAAGGGTTAAAGTTTCACACGGTCACAAAATTCAATACAAAATATGCACACAAACTGGGAACATGGGTAAAGCCTTTTCTACAATGTCTAAAACCAGAACCTTTAATTCACAAGAATAACACCCAATAGAATCTGTCACAGTGTGGTGGAGTGAATATGTGTGTGTATGAAGGGCCATTCTCCCACCCCTTTTTTTCAATACCCTCTCCCTCCCTTTGTAAGAATGTGTGTGTGAGTGGAAAAATATTTTTATAATATTTTTTATATATAATATAAATTATTGTCATGTTGTAATAATTATTTCCTTTCCTCAGATGCCATATTTGTATGAGAAGCAAACTATTTATTATTATTAATATAAAAGGCCACTAGTATTTTACAAAGTTCCAAGGCTGTGTTTTTCTTGTAAAATGTGTCTGACTTTGTTAAGTTGAAATAGTTTGGCATTTGAAGAAGGAGGGCTTATAACAGCCACGCAAGTGTGACAAGGTTGCTTATCTTATACCAAGCTCGGAGGCGCCATTTTCTTTGTAAGTCCTAGGCACTTTGCCCACTGAAGTGGCGGCTGGCAGGACATCGCCCCCCTTTGTAACATGTGAGGCCTTTTTTTTTTGTTGTTGTTCATTTATCGTTTGTTGTGATTGCCCCAGCAGATATTTTCTGGTTGTTGACTTTGCCTATTTTCCTTTGGTATAGTCTAATTGAGCATTTTTTGGCTAGTATTCATAAGTAGGATTTATTTATTTTTTTATTGTCTATATTTGAAAATTAGATATCTATTTTTGTGTGCATAAGTAACGAGATCTCTTGTAACGATTATTGTTTTGTAAGTAAAGGCCAGTATATACAATCCGTTTCATTCTCCTTCGATTTCTCATGTCCAAATTAGTGTAGGGAGTGGGTTGGAACGATTGGGATTAGAGCATAGATTTTCGGCCCACTACATTTGGCATCCGAATAGGGACTTGAGATCTCGAAACTGGGAGCGTGATGGGATTGGATTGCAGTCCACACCCAATTAGAGTGACAGGTAGTTTGGTTGTTTTACACCTTTGTCTATCACTGTTACTACCCTGGGAGGATGGTTTCTGTGGAACAGGGCCTCCATGGTGATTATTTTTTTTTAAGGGGCTATCTGGCGACTGCCCACTTGGGCATAAGTTGCCACAAACAAACAGCCTAGTTCTAGGTTACTTTAAAATAAAAATTTGAACAGAAAACAACAATAACAAGAAATAACAATTAGGAAGCAAGCTCCGGCGGCGGGGGAAGGTCCCCCTCCACCCGGCGTAGGAGCGTGTGACCTAGAAAGAAAACAATAATGATAACAAAAACAACAACAAAACCTAGTTAAATAAAAGGGAGAAGGCCAGCCTCCACCCAAAAGCCAACAAGTCCACCAGTCAATGTGCATGCGCTCGTCCCGAGTACAAAGGACAGGCGGTAGCGACCCCGCCCATCCCGGTACCGGGACAGGTAGCGTGCGAGATCACCCAGACTGGAACATTGGACAAGAATGTGCCGAACAGTCTGGGGGACGACGCAGTTGTTGCAATAGGGCCTCCATGATGAGATTGTGAGACTGAGGCTGGAATTGAGGCAGAAAGAGGAGGAATGTATGATGTTGAGGAACGTGATTGATGGATTGAAGAGTGATATGATGAGTATGGATGAGAAGACAGACAGGATGAGGAAAGAAATGGACGAGAGACAGAAGCAGGTCGACCAACGGATGAAGGACTTGTATGACATGATGAAGGGGTCAAGACCGGCCCCAGGACCCTCGACCTTGACCCCTGCTCTGACTGAAGGGGATAAGACTAATGGGATCAATGGCAGTGTGTGCAAGGTCAGCTGTTCGAATGCATGGTATGTTGATGAATGAGTGTGAATTCTCTGTGATTGATAAGGTGAATAGTGAGTATGGTGTGATTTGGGGGTATGATTTTATGAAAATGAATCGTATGGTTATGCATCCTGTGAGTGATCAGATTGAGAGAAAGATTGGTAAAAATGGGGTGTATAAGTTGTATGTAAGGAAAGATGGCAGTGTTTTGAGGAGTGTGTTTACTGGTATTGAGGTGACTGCTATGGAGAGTGTAAGGCTTGTGAAGGGTGAAACGGTGTCTGTTAGAGTGAGTTGGAGTAAGGATGTTTGTTTGAATGTGGGTGAGAACACTGATATTGGATGGAAAGGATGCATGTTATAAGGTAAGGCGTGTTGCTTGTGTGTTTTATGGCTTGATGAGAATGATCCTTTTGTATGTGTGCAGGCGAACCCCAGTGTGAAAGGAGAGGTGAGGGGGATCCAAGTTGGAGATGGACTGGGTCACCTCTCCCCTGTCAATGAGGTAGGTATGGATGATAGCACAGATGTCAGGTGAATGTTGCAAATGAAGCAAGAGTGAAAGTTGGTGAAAGGTTCTTCTGTGGTTTGATTGATACTGGAGCGCAAGTGTCGTTCGTGAATGAGAGGATTCTGAGTAAGTATGATGAGTTTAGATGTTGTGAGTGTAAGCCTGTGAAGTTACGGATAAGTGGATTGGGAAATGGCATGATAGTGGCATGGGAACAAGTTAGTCTGAGAGTGAGTTTCAGCAGTAGTGCAAATGTGAAGCATGAATTTGTGATTCTGAAAGATGAGCAAATACTGTGTTGTTTCTTGCTTGGTGTGGACATTATGAGATTGAATGATTTGTCTTTGGATGCTAATGGGGATTGTGTTATGAAAGGTAAATACGAGGTGATGAGGTTGAATGAGTGTGCAAAGAATGTTGTCAAGTTTTGTGGTATGATCGAATTGGTCATGGATGATGAGAATGAGATTTTAAGTGATGATGATATTCTAGAGATGCAAGAGATGTGTCCTTTTGTCAGTGAGTTGAATATGTGTGTGATAATGCAGGTTGATTTGAATGAATGGCCTGAGTGTTTGAGGGATTTTAAAAGGTATGCGGAGGATTTTGTTGTTTGTATGGATGTTGTATATTTTGTGAGGCACATGAAGGATGGGGATGATATGTATGTACCTGTGATGTCCTTGGTTGGTATGATTGACCTGGTGAAAGTTGTGCATAATAATTATAGGCATATGGGTAAGTATAAGTTGTAGGAGTGTATGAAGGATCGTGTGTTCCATCCGTTTCTGAGGACTGTTGGGAATGATGTTGCAAGTAAGTGTGAAAGGTGTAAGGTGTGCAAGTGAAGCCGCCGATGTTGAAAATTGATGAGAAAGAACCGTTTGAATTAGTAGTAATTGATTGTGTGTTTTGCATAAGCAGGTGAGTGATTTGTCTGGTGTAAGTAGATGAGTGAGTGAGCTGCCTGTGCCTGATTTTTCCGGTTTTGGGAACAGTATGAATGATAGTGTGTTTGGGCAGAATGAATTTAGTGTGGCTGATTTTTCTGGTTTTGCGAATGGTAAGGGTAGAGGTGAGTTTGATAGGGAGAATGGGGAGGTGACTGACTTTTCTTGCTTGTGGTGGGAACCAGTTGAAGGGGTTTCAGGTGTAGCCGCTGAGAGTAGAGGGGATGTGAGTGATTTGTCTATTCTGCAAGAGTGTACCTTGAGTTGGATGAGAGCTGTGAGTGAGGAGCTGATGAATGGGGGTATGAAGAGTGAAGGTTCTGAACGGAAGAGTATGAAAGAGTTCTGTCGAGAGATGGGAGAACTGGTAATGAAGGCTAAGAGTATGGTGGACGATATGATCAATAGTGAAGAGGAGATTGACAGGATGACTGACGAACAACCCTGACAGATTGCTACGCGTAGCCAGGGACCAGTAGACGAGTGTGAATGGGTGCAGAAGGGTGCAATTGAGTATAGAAAGTACCATGAGTGTGTATTGTGAATGACTGTGGTCAAATGGCCTAAGGAAGGAGGGGTGTGGTGGAGTGAATGTATGAAGGGCCATTCTCCCCCCCCCCTTTCCCAATACTCTCCCCCTCAGTCTGTAAGAATGTGTGTATGAATAAGAATGTTTTTTGTTTTTTTTTTATATATATAATATATTAATTTGATTTCATGTTTTGTTTAAAATGTTTTTTTTTCTCTTCTTCAGCTATTTACCCATTTCTTTGATATTTTACAATAAGCCACTATTAATACTCCAAAATTTAATCGCCACCATTTGTAAGGAGTGGCAGAGTGTAGGCTTTAATAGCCTCAAGATGCAACCAGATCGCTAATACCAAGCTCGGAGGCCCCAGTTTGTTTTTGAGAAGTCCTAGGCATTGTGCCCACTCGAGTGGCAGCTGGCAGGACTTCCGCCCCTCAAGTGGGCTGAATGATTATGTGAGGAGGATGTGTGAGATGGAAGGTGTCATGTTTGTGGATGTGTGGGATAGGTTTGTTGGAATGAAAGAAATGTATGCAATGGATGGACTGCGTTTGAGTAGGAGGGGGGTAGATGTGTTGTGGGAGGAGTATGATCGTGTTATTAGGTCTTTGCGGGCAGGAAACTATATACTAATAGTGGTCAGGGAATTATGAGAGGACATTATAGTACTGAAAGTAGAATGGACTTGTCAGATAACAGAAATAGGTTCCAAGGCGATAGAGGTGAGGTCATTCAGGTTTCAAGCGGTGCTTCATGGATAGGGGGGTTAAATTGTTTCTATACAAATGCTCATAGTCTTAGAAACAAGAAGGATGAGCTATTTAGTTATATTAGCAATAAGGATATAGATATATTATGTGTTACTGAATCATGGGTTAATGAAATAGAATTTAGTGACACTATAAGTGAATTTGATTTACAGGGCTATAATATGTACATTAGTCAAAGGACAGGTAGGATTGGTTGAGGAATAATTATCTATATAAAAAACAACATTGTTTCAAGTTTAAATACTTCAATAAAGCAGGATGGAGTTGAGTCACTTTGGATAGATATTAGGTTCCGTAAAAATAGAATGGTGCATTTGGGAGCTTTTTACAGGCCACCTGTGCAGACTGATGATATGGATGAACTAATGATAAGGAAAATAAGTAAGGGATGTGAAACAGATGCAGTTATTATTGGGGACTTCAACTTAAACTCTGTTGACTGGGAAAATATAATAGGTAGGGATAGAACAAGTGGCAGGTTCATAGAATGCTTTGAGGATAATTTTTTTAATCAATTTGTTAATGAGCCAACGAGGGGGGAAAATATATTAGATCTAGTACTTTCTAACAGTGATCATTTAGTTCAAGAATTGACTGTTGGGAAAGCATTGGGAAATAGTGACCATCAGATAGTTTGTTTTAACTTGGGTATTGAGAAGGGTAAAATAACCAAGAATGCTGTAAAAGTTCCAAATTTTCATAAGGCAGATTATGTAAAACTCCGAAGCTTGCTAAATTTTGTAGGCTGGGATGTAGAATTCAGAGGTAAAAATGCTTATGGGATGTGGGATACTTTCAAGCATATAATAAATGTAGTCCAAGAACAATGTATCCCAATGAAAGCCATTAGGAACAAAAGTAGGAAACCATTATGGTGGAATCAGGAGATAGCTAGAAAAATTTCAGAGAAGAAAAGGGCATATAAAAAATTACAGGTAGAAAATAATATTCAAAATTTAAGTGATTATAGAATTGCTAGGAATGAGTTAAATAAGATTATAAACATAAGAACAGAAGGAGACTGCAAAAGACCATTCATGGCCTACACTTGGCAGCTCCTGTTCCATTGTCACCCTTTAAGGGGTTCGTCAGATCTAATCTACAATATACATAAAATGCATCCAGAGGATTATGTCCATTCATGCAACCGCAAAATATAATCTCCCCACTCCTTAGAAAAATATATACATATGTACATAAAAAAAAAGTCAGTCCCATCTTGCAGCTTCATCCATATATTTATATAATCTATTCTTAAAACTACCCAGAGAGGAGGCTTCTATCACATGTCTAGCGAGCCTATTCCATCATCTACAACACGATTTGTAAACCAATTCCTCCCAATCTCCTTCCTAAACCTATACTTATCAAGCTTAAACCCATTGTTACATGTCCTGTTGTAGTAGTTTGGTTGTCCGCCTCCCCTCCCCTATGTCTAATCTTTTTCTTCTTTTGCAGAATGTGTGTGTGTGTGGATCGTGTGATCACCGTCTTTGCTTTGTGTGGGGGGACTCGATGGATCTCTATCGTGCTCCCCCATTCATCTCCTGTTTTCTTTTTAGGCGGATTCTTTCAGCAAATATTTTTAGTGTATAAGTTTGGAAGTCATTAGTTGTGACTGAAGAAGGAAGAACCGCCTGGATGGAGGATAGGTGAGTGAAGATTGTGTGAGAGTGGATATGGTTGAATGAGTTAGGAGTAAAGATGTTTGAGTGTGGCAGTGAATAGGTGACTGAATGTGCCTTCTCTTTTCCAGTTCCGTGGTACCGATTGTCGCCGACATCTGGCTTTCAGAGACGGCTGAAGCCAATCCTGACCCTCGCAAGTGTGCCTACCTTTTGGGCCAATTTTCTAACGTGTGGACCTTGGCCAGCACCTTCCAGTCTCCAGGGAGTGGTTGAAGCAGCATCCAACCAACTGTGACCCAGCAGTTGGTACCAACAAGTGTCCCAGCAACCCAAAATCCTCGGCTTTGCCGAGTCCTGGACCCCTCAGAAAGTGATCCACCTCCCACTTTCTCCAATACGTCTCACTCGATTAGATAGTTAAGAGTGCACCCATCTTTCGCGATATCTTGGTTCTAATATTCGTTGCGTGGCCAAGATCTTATTGTAAGGCCTTTTGTGTAAATATACATGTGTTTGTTGGCCAAGGTATTATTGTGAGGCCAACTATATATATTTTTTTGTGTGTTTAGAAATTGTAAATATTTTGGTGATTGGTTGAATTTGCATTTTTATTATTTACTGGGGTTGTGGTTGATCGCCATTATTCATTGGTTTTTAATAAATTTAGAAAATACTCTCTCTCCTCAATACACTCTCCTTGAACCACCGAGCGGACCTTGTCAGGGCGGCGGGAACTTTTGGCTGGGGACTCACGATCCCGCCGCTACATATTTTTGGCGCCCGAATAGGGACTGCCCGGTGGTTTGAGGAAGGAGAGGAGTGAGAGCCTGTGTCTTTTGTCCCTAATGGAGGAGGAACAGATTGGGACCATGGAGTTGGAGATGAGAAGACTAAATGAGTTAGTGCGGCAGAAAGACAGAGAAAATGCGCATTTGAGAGAAGAGAATGATAGTTTGAAAAGGAAAATGAGGGAGATGGAAGTGAGAATGGAAGAGAGGATTAAAGACAGTGAGGTGCGAATGGAGGAAAGATTGATGCGAATGCTGAATGAGAAAATGGGAGAATCAGGTGCAATTGGTGGGGGTGTGGCCTCGACTCCACTTGGAATTGACATGACTGATAAAAAGGGATTGACAGGCATAAAGGAACCCCTGCAAATGACTAGGCATCGAAAAAAGAAGACCCCAAAGACTAGATGCCCAGACCGACAGGAAAGGACCCGACTGGCTAGTATTGACTCCTTATATTTCAGCTCGAATGAAGGCATGAGTGAAAGTGGGAGAGAAGTGAGTGATAGTGAAAGTGATGCTGAGGTTCATCGGAGTATACTGATCAGAGAAGTGCCAAAGTTAAGTAAGTTTAGAGTGGAAGGAGCAAAAGATGTGAAAGTGTTTTTGAAAGAGTATGAAAATTATTGTAAGGAAAAATTTGGAGAGAATAATAGGTTTTGGGTGAAAGAGTTGTGCGAGTTTCTGGATGGGCGTATTGTAGCGGGCCGAAAATCTAAACTAACCCCCAATCGATCCAACCCGCTTCCTACACTATCCGGATGTGAGAAATCGAAGGAGAATGAAACGGATTGTATATACAGTCCCTTTACTTACAAAAAAATTTACAAAATATCTACAATAGAGAGGGGGCGATTATATTGGAGATCTTACTTTTTGGCCAAAAATACAAAAAGAAAATCCTATATATATGAATACTATTTAATCTATCCTAATAAACATAAAAAATCAAACAACCAAAAAAAATCCTGACTACAACAGTCAATATATACACAACAATCAAGGCCTCACTTTATACAAAGAGGATGGGAAGATGTCCAGCCACCTGCGACTCGAGCGAGCAAAATGCCTAGGACTTACAAGTGTGGCGCCTCTGCGCTTGATGGAAGATAATGACTTTAAAAAAAAAGCTTACGTGGCTATTATAAGCCCTCCTTCATTAAGCTATACTAATGGCCTTTATTTATTAATGATAATATAGCTTTCCAGGATATAACGCTTTGTTTGTAATATAAGGATATACGAAACTAAGTCCTATCTTTCCAGAATATGAGGCCTTAAGACGTTCCGTTAGTGGAGAAGGTCATTAACACAAAGAGGTGAGTCAAATTAGAAGTCCTCTTGTTATTACGTGCAGGTACAATTGGACTATTCCATGCACTCTCACTCTCCTCAATCACCCCCAATTGCTCCAATTCCAAACACTGCTCCTCAATCTCTTCAGCAACCGGACGTGGGAAATGCCTCGGCCGCTGATAGATTGGGGAGTCCTCCTTCAGGACAATCTTGAATTCCGGGAGCTTTGCAACCCCGAAATCCAGATCACCCTTACTGAGGGCTCCCTTTCGCTCAAATATCATTTGATACACATCCTCCCTTTCATACTCAGTCAAACATCCATCCAATTTCACCATGTCCTTCACCTCATTATACATCCATTCACATGTCTTTTCATTCGCAACATTCACCCTGATATCCGTACTATCATCCATACCTACCTCATTGACAGTGGAGAGGTGGCCCAGTACATCTCCGACTTGGATTCCCCTCACCTGCCCTTTCACACTGGGGTCTGCCTGCACACATACAAAAGGATCATTCATTCTCATCAAGCCATCAAACACACAAGCAACACGCCTTACCTTATAACACGCATCCTTTCCATCCAATATCACAGTGTTCTCACTCACATTCAAACTAACATCCTTACTCCAACTCACTCTAACAGACACCCTTTCACCCTTCACAAGCCTTACACTCTCCATAGCAGTCACCTCAATACCAGTAAACACACTCCTCAAAATGCTACCATCTTTCCCTACATACAACTTATACACCCCATTTTTACCAATCTTTCTCTCAATCTGATCACTCGCAGGATGCACAACCATACGATTCATTTTCATAAAATCATAGCCCAAAATCACACCATACTCACTACTCACCTTATCAATCACAGAAAATTCACATTCATTCATCATCATACCATGCATTCGAACAGGTGACCTTATCATTCCAATCACAGGCACTCTCCTATTACCAATACCTACTAAACTACCCTTGCACTCAGACAGGAGGGCTTTCTCGCTAAACTTGTCATACACATCTTTATACACCAAGCTCGCCTTGCATCCAGAATCTATTAAAGCCAAACACTCAATTCCATTCAACTCCACCTTCACACTCAGACACTCATACTTCCTACCAGACAGCACTTTCACACTAGACAGACTTACCAACACATTACTCACACTCATGCACCCAGAGGATACTTCAGCAGGTACCCTCTTACCATTCAGTTTCCCGCTTCAGACTTTCCATTCACACCTTGCGCTCTCAGTCTAATCCAACACTTTTCACTTGAATGTCCTTCCATCGCACAATAGCTACATACATTCCTCTGGTCACGACACATCCTTGCATAATGACCAGCCTTTCCACAATTACCACATGCATATTTCATACTTTCCCCACCAGTTGCTCCACCATTCAACCTCGGACAATCTTTCTTCAAATGGCCTATTTCTTTACACTCGAAGCACTCTTTCACACTTTCCTGGCAATCCTTTATCATATGCCCTTTCTTACCACACCCAAAACACGCACCAGATGTCCCCTACATTCTGCCAACATATGACCTTTCCTTCCACACCGACGACATTCCACAATCTTTCTCACACCATTCGGTCTCTCATTTGCTGGGACATACCTCGGTTTCTCTCTCATATATCCGTTCCCACGCTTGAAATTCATCTGCCCCCTTCCATTCGACCACCCTCCATTTGCCCATCCATTCTGCCGGCCCAGGAAGTTTGACATCACTCCAGCTGGTGCAGCCTTCAGGGCATCCCTGTAGCTGACAAACTGCTGGGGTGGATGAAAGCTCCTGGGCTTCTTACCCCCAACATTCACACTGTACCATCCATCCTCTTCTAGATCGCTTTCATCATCAAATCGTCCATCTTCTAAAAGTTCCAACACATCCTCCCACATCAACCGTTCACCTGTCAGTCTCACTCTCTCCTTTCTCTTTCCACCCAGCCATTCACTCACCTTTCGTGGGATCGTGTCCAAAAACTTCCTCATGAGTGGTTTACATTCATTTACATCATCATCACCATACCTCGTTCTTGCCATACTCTCAAGCCTATGCGCATACATATTCACACTTTCACTCTTCCCCATTCGAGCCTTCTCAAATTCATTTACCCTTTTATACTTCACACTCTCTTTCATTCGTTTCACCTGTCCAATCATCCGCTTCTTCACCACATCGTACCTTGGTTCCCCCACACTTGTAATCACGCGGAAAAACTCCAATACTTTTCCCTCCAAACATTCCCCCAAAACATTCATCCAGTATCCCTTATTCTCCGGGTACTTGAGCTTACAATATCGCTCAAATTCCCCGAAGAATTCTTCCACACTTTTCCCACCATGTAACCTAAATCTATCTATCTTTGGCACTTCCCTTATCAAAATACCCTTTCCCACATTCACTTCACTCTCACTTGAGCTGCCTTCACTCTCACTCATATCAATCATACCATCACTCTCTCCTTCATCCGAGTACAATGAGTCCACACTCTTGCCTCTTACCTTCCTATCCTTCCCCTTTGCACCACTCTTCCTTCTTCTCTTGCATTCAACTCTCTTCCATTCTCCGTCCTTCCTATCACTCATAATCACCCTATCCTCTCTAGACTCGCACACACTCCCATTGATCCCATTAGTCTTATTCCCTTCAGTCGGAGCAGGGGTCAAGGTCGAGGGTCCTAGAGCCGGTCCTGACCCCTTCATCATGTCATACAGGTCCTGCATCCGTTGGTCCGTCTGATCCTGTCGGTCTCCCATTTCCTTCTTCATCCTATCAGTCTTTTCATTCATCCCTTTTATTTTATTCTCCATTCCCTCCATCATTCCCCGTAACATTTCACACTCCTCTTCTTTCTTTCTCAACTCCAGTCTCAATCGCACTACTTCTTCATTCAACGTTTCCGCTACAGCCATTGTTCCCAAGTTAGTAAAAAAAAGATAGAAGGGAAAAATCAATCAAACTACTTGTCACACTAATTGGGTATGGACTGCAATCCAATCCAGTCACGCTCCCAGTTTCGAAGTCTCACGTCCCTATTCGGGCGCCAAATGTAGCGGGCCGAAAATCTAAACTAACCCCCAATCGATCCAACCCGCTTCCTACACTATCCGGACGTGAGAAATCGAAGGAGAATGAAACGGATTGTATATACAGTCCCTTTACTTACAAAAAAATTTACAAAATATCTACAATAGAGAGGGGGCGATTATATTAGAGATCTATTTTCGGCCCGCTACAGTATGAAGGATTTTTACCGGACGATTATGAGCGTGGGTGAGCCTAAGTGGGAGGTTATGAAAGAGAGAATAATAGAGCACTGTAAGCGGATGAAGACAAGTGTGAAATATAAGAAAACAAATGGGTTTGAGGAAGCGAGAATGGGGAAGAATGAGGATGTGAATTCTTATGCGCATCGCTTAGAGTCCTTGGCACGAATGAGATTTGGAGATGACGGAATAAATGGGAATAAGGAGCTGATGAAGAAGTTTTTAAATACGGTTCCAAATGAAGTGAGTGAGTATGTGACGTATAAGAGGAAAGAGAAGATGAAATGGGCTGGTGAAAGATTGCTATGGAAGGATGTACTGGAGATGTTAGAGGACCGTGAATTTGAGGATTATGGAAGGGAGGAGGCCTCGATTCACACTGTGCGCAACTCAAGTAGAAGTAAGTTTCCCCAGTTCCGGTCATATCGGGACGCATTGACAGAGAACCCGATCGAAGTGATGTCTAGATTTTTGGAAAATTATTACAGCAGGCAGAATGAACAACAGAGTGTGTATGTTGGCCGCCAACCGAGAGGGAGTAAAAGTAGGAGTGAGAGTCGGAATGGGTGGAGTAGGGTTCAGAATGGTCGGAATAGTGGTCGCACAAATGGTAGGAATGACAGTAGATCTAGAGTAAATGAGCCTAGGTGTCTGAGGTGCAAGAAAGTTGGGCATATGAGGGTTGACTGTCGCTGGTCACAAGGAAGTTGCTTTGGCTGTGGACAAATGGGGCACATGATAAAAGATTGTAGTCGTGCGAGGGAAAGAGCGTGTTATGGATGTGGAAGAATGGGCCACTTGGTACGAGATTGCAGGGAAGGTGGTCGAGTAAATATGAGTGGACCTGGAGTGTGTGGTAATTGTGGGCAGATAGGGCATTATGCCAGGATGTGTGCCAGTCCAAGAGCTACCTGTGGTAAATGCGGAATGGTAGGTCATGCAACAAGGTTGTGTAGGACCGGAGAAAGATGCATGAATGAAAGAATGGATGGGAATGATGCGAGTAATCGAGAGGATACGACTCAGGGAAACTAAGGAATGAGAGGGTTCCTTCTGGGGAATTCTCTAGAGTGCAAGTGATGAATGTGAGAGAAGGATTGTCAAATCGTGGAGTTAATTGGGGTCAGAGAGTGAATAGGTGTATGTGTGTTAAAATTAAGTGTGGAGAACGAGAAGTTAATGCATTGATTGATACAGGATGTAAGGTGAATGTGGTGTACTATGAAGCATTTGTAGGAATGAAAGTAAGTGAAGTTAAGGATCATGGATATCATTTGACTGGATTAGGTGAACAGGATGTGCCGATTGTTGCAAGGTTTAGAGAGAGTGTTTTGATTGCCGGTGTCCGGATGAATGAAGATGAATTTTGTGTAGTAGAAGGTGCAAACAAGAAGTATGACATGCTATTAGGTTATAAGTTTTTGAAAGCGAATGGTATTGTGATTCACCCGGATTTAGAGATGATTGAATGTAAGAAGAATGGAAGTATGAAGTTTCAATGGTATGTGAATCCAGATGGAAGTGTGAGAGTGGACATCATGAAAGGTCTGGAGGTATATGCGATTGAGAGTATGCCTGTCAAGCAGAATGAAACATTGAGTGTAAGGATTGGATGGAATTCGGATGTCGAGATAAATGAGAATGATGGGAATATTTATGTCTTGGATGGTAGTGCTGCGAACTATCGATTAAGGCGAGTGGTGCATGTGTTTGATGGTATAATTGATATGAAAGATCCGCGTGTCTGCATGCAAGTTTGGCCTGATCTGCGAAGGAAGAGTCTTAGAGGAGTGCAAGTGGGAGATAAATTGGGTGTGTTAAATACAGTGGTGAATATGGAGAATGATATGCATGTGGTGAACGCAAATGTGTTTTCCGTGAGTGTAACGTCGAATGTTTGGAAGTATGAAGATTTGATTGAGCAAGTGAAATTGGAAGAAAAGTTGAGTGAATGTGAGAAGCAAAAAGTTTACAGGATGTTGTGGAATAGGAGAGGTGCTTTGAGTCAAGGGGATGAGGACTTTGGCAATGCTCACATGCCTGAGTTCAAAATAATTTGGAGCGATGATATGCCAATTTATCAAAGGCCTCGTCATTTCCCTGCCCCTGTGGCTCAAGAGATTGAGGAACAGTGTGAGGAATTAGAGAGAATTGGCGTGATTGAGCCGAGTGTGAGTGCCTGGAATAGTCCGATTGTACCTGTACGAAAGCCAGATGGACGTTTGCGACTGTGTATTGACTATAGAAGAGTGAATGAACGAACGTTGAAAGACAAGTTTCCTATGAGTGTTGTGTCTGAATGTGTGTACAGTATGTATGGAATGAAAGTGTTTTCTAAGATGGATCTGGTACATGGATACTACCAGATGCCTGTGGCTGAAGAGAGTAGACCTATTACGGCGTTCTCTACCTCAAAGCGCCATTATCAGTTCAGAAACCTGAGCTTTGGGTTGGCGAACGCCCCAGCTGCTTTTCAGCGTGCTATGAATGTAGAGTTGAGTGGTTTTCCGTGTAAGAATGTACGAGTGTTTTTGGATGATATTTTGGTGATGAGTGAGAGCATGGAAGAACATATGACCTTGGTGAATGATGTTTTAAGAAAGTTGGAAGAGGTTGGTGTGAAAGTGAAGTTGTCTAAATGTGTATGGTTTGCTAGTGAAGTTGAGTTTTTAGGACATAAAGTGAGTGCGGTTGGATTGCGTAAATCGGAGAAGTTCGTGGGAAAGGTTAGGAATTTCCCTAAGCCTACCACAGTGAGAGAGTTGCGTGGATTTCTTGGTTTAGTTGAGTTTGGAAGAAAGTTTATGAAAGATTGTTCAGGTGTAATGAAACCGTTGAGTGTATGGACTGGGAAAAAGAAGAGTACTGTGATTAAGTGGAATGACTCTATGAATGCAGCGTTTGAAAAGTTAAAAGCGGAAGTTGCAAAAGATGTGGAACTTGCGTATCCAGCATATGGAACAAATGCAGGAATGCTTGAAGTGTATACGGATGCAAGTGGTCATTCGATGGGTGGATGTTTGATGCAAGATCAAGTTGTGAATGGGGTTGAAAGAAAGCGAGTAATTGCGTATGTTTCCAAGGCGTTTAGTGTGGCAGAGCGTGCATATTCAACGATTGAAAGAGAGCTGGCTGCGTTAAGATTCTGTCTCAAGTCATTACGACCATTTCTGTATGGAGTACGGTTTGTAGTGAGAACAGATCACCAGCCACTAGTGTATTTGCAGCGTATGAGGTTAGTTGATAGTAGGCTTGCAAGGACGATAGAGGATTTGAGTGATTTTGATTTTGTGGTTGAGTATTTGCCAGGTGAAAGGAATGTGATTGCTGATTTGATGTCACGTTTGCCTTGTAGTTTGAATGAGAGCGAGACTGTAAGCATAAATCCTGAGTATTTGCCAGCAGGTGTAGTTGTTGGAAGAAAATGTAAGGGTGGAGGTGATTCTATGTTCGAAAGTGTGTGGATGGTTTACATAACATAACATAACATAACATAATTACACGGATGACAAAAGCCACAAGGGCCTATCAAAGGTCATCCGCCTCCGTCAAAACCCACCCACAAAAAGCACCATCACCAGGGGAAGACAAAATCAAAGTCCCCCACAATATAATATAACGGATGACAAAAGCCACAAGGGCTCATCATAGGTCATCCGAGTCAAGCGGCCTCTTTTTCAAGGCACCCAAACTCCCAGGAAAACTACATCCAGAGGATTGCATCCAGAAACAAGGGTATCACCAATCAAGGCTTGTCAAGAACTAAATCATGCAGCTATAGATATATACAAACAATATTAATATATACAAAACTTAGGAACCATCACAACCTTCCCTTCCCATAAACTCATCCAACCTACTCTTAAATACATTTAGATTTGGACTACCTACTACCCTCTGCGGCAATTTGTTCCAGAAGTCTACCACTCTATTGGTGAAAAAATACTTTCTTAAATCCAACCTACACCCTTGCTTTTTAATTTTCAAGTGGTGACCTCTAGTCCGATTTCCATCATCTAACTCAAAAAACTTGCTAACATCCAATTTATCTATCCCGGAAAAAATTTTAAACAGCTCAATCATATCCCCTCTCACACACCTCCTTTCGAACGAGAACATATTTAATACCCTCAGTCTATCTTCATATTCAAGGTGCCTCAGGGAAGGAATAATCTTTGTTGCCCTCCGTTGCACTGACTCAAGAAGGTTAATATCGTGTCTAAAATGTGGGGACCATGCCTGTATACAGTACTCTAGATGTGGCCTAACATAAGAGTTATAGAGTTTAAGAATAACCTCCTTACTTTTGTAACTGACATTTCTCTTAATAAAACCCAGCACTCTATTTGCCCTATTTCTTGCTTCAATACACTGCTTAGAAAACCTTAATGACTTATCTATTACTACTCCTAGATCTTTCTCATCCTCTACTGAGCTCAGCCAATGCCCATCCATTTCATAGTTAAATTCTCTATTATCTTTTCCCATGTTAATAACTTTGCACTTATCAAGGTTGAAAGTCATTTGCCACTTATGTGCCCAGGATAACAATTTATTTAAGTCCCCCTGCACTTTAAAATTATCATCAATATCTTTAACTACAGCTGCTAATTTGGTATCATCCGCAAAAATTGACACTTTATTATTAACTGCCTCCCCAAGATCGTTTATATAGATGACAAATAATAATGGACCGAGAACTGATCCCTGAGGAACCCCACTGATAACATCCCTCCACTCTGACTTTACACCATTTAGCACTACCCTTTGCTTCCTGTCTTTCAGCCACTCAGCTATCCAATTTGAAACACCCCCACATATCCCAATCATTTTTAATTTATGAACTAGTCTCCTGTGTGGTACCTTATCAAATGCTTTACTAAAATCTAAGTAAATTATATCTACATTCTCTCCCTTATCTACTTGATCTGTTACAAACTCCAGAAAGTCTAGTAAGTTAGTCAAACATGATCTACCTGATCTAAACCCATGCTGAGCATCGCTGATTAACCCCTCCCTCTCTAGATGTTGGCAAATCCCTTTTTTAACTATTTTCTCAAGAATTTTACAGACTACAGGAGTTAGGCTAACCGGTCTAAAGTTATTTGGATCCTCTTTACTACCCTTCTTGAAAATGGGGACTACATTCGCTCTCTTCCAATCATCGGGTATTTCTCCATATTCCAATGACCTAGTATATAACTTGTCCAGAGCTATTGAGATACTTTCTACCCCTTCCTTAAGTATCCTAGAATGAATATTATCAGGGCCGGAGGCCTTGGTAGTATCTAAATCACCTATTAGTCCTTTTATCATCCTCCGATCCACACAAATGTTAGTAAACACCTCTTTTCCTGACCTATGAGTACTATACATAGGACTATTTAGTTTCTCTTTTGTAAATACTGATGCAAAATGACCATTTAGTACCCCAACTATTTCCTCATCAGTTTCTCTCACAAACCCTTCATATTTGATAGGTCCTATTTTAACTCTGCCACACTTGTTATTAGTTTTATAGTAACTAAAGAACTTTCTAGGATCTTTGTTGCTATCCTGAGCTAATTTAATTTCTGACACCCTTTTGTTCTTCTTTATAATCTTATTTAACTCATTCCTAGCCATTCTATAATCACTTAAATTTTGAATATTATTTTCTACCTGTAATTTTTTATATGCCCTTTTCTTCTCTGAAATTTTTCTAGCTATCTCCTGATTCCACCATAATGGTTTCCTACTTTTGTTCCTAATGGCCTTCATTGGGATACATTGTTCTTGGACTACATTTATTATATGCTTGAAAGTATCCCACATCCCATAAGCATTTTTACCTCTGAATTCTATATCCCAGTCTACCAAATTTAGCAAGCTTCGAAGTTTTACATAATCTCCCTTATGAAAATTTGGAACTTTTTCAGCATTCTCAGTTATTTTACGAGACTTGGTGAAAGATGGATTGCTTGAAAAGGTGCCAGAAAGTGTGAATGCATTACGAAAGGTGGTTATGGAAGAAGCGTGTAAGAGACCAGAGCAATTGGGAATGGAAAATTCAAGTAGGTTAAGAAAAGAGTTGAGAAGTATGTGTATGCCAGGAGTGATGATGTTTCAGGAAGTGTTAGCGATAGTGAGTAAGCTGTTTGGTGTGAGAGTATATGTGCATTATGGTGTGGAGAAGCCAGTGATGTATTGTGGTAAAGGTGTAGACCAAGTGAATGGGTGTGAGTTGCATCTGCAATGTTTGAGTGGTGTGCATTATAATTGGCTGATTGAGAAGAAGAATTATGTAAGAAGAGAGATTGACTACGTTTGCGAAGGAATTGTTCCTGTTAGTGAAGATGAAGGTTTGGATGCTGCAGAAGTGTTTGTGGAACAGACCGAAGTGTTGAATATAATGTGTGAACATGGACTTGAAGAGAGAGTGCAAGTTACCTTGACTATGAATGGGAAGAGCTATTGTGGAATGATTGACACAGGTGCGCAAATTTCCTTGGTGAATGCAAAGGTTGTGCATGATGCTGACAATATGAGTTTGAATGTTTCTAGAAAAGGTGTGACAGTTTCGATAAGTGGACTCGGAAGTGGACGTATTATGGCATGGGAGGAAGTGAGTTTGTCTGTAAGCATGGGGAAGTTGAATGATATATTGCATGAATTTGTTGTGCTAAGTGAGAATGAATTACCTTATTGTTTTCTGTTTGGGATTGATTTTCTGCGTAAGAATAGGATTTCAGTGGATGTATGTAATGAATGTTTAGTGAAAGATGGTGTAACAGTTGGGAAGTTGCAGAGTGAGCTTGTAAGCTCAACTGGATTTGTAGGAGTGGCAGGTGTCGATTTGAGTGAAGAACTGTTGACTGCTGAAGATATAGAGAGCATGCAAGAGTCATGTCCGATGGTGCGTGAATTGAAAGATAGCGTGATGACCAGTGTTCCTGTGAATGAATGGAGTTGCATATTAAGAGAGTTTAGAAGGTTTGCTGGAAAGTTTGTAGTGTGCAAGGGTTTAGTGTATTTTGTGCAATGTATAGATGATGAGGATGTATATATTCCGGTGTTTTCCGTGTGTGGCACGATTGGAATGGTGAAGATTGTGCATGATAGGTTTGGACATATGGGTAAGAATAAATTGTGGGAATGTATGAAACCATGTATATTTAGTCCCTTTTTGAGAAAGATTTGCGTGGATGTAGCGACTACGTGTGAAGTGTGCCAGAAGAGAAAGTATCAGAGAGTGTATGCCGCCCCACCTGTATTAAAGTTGAGTGTGAATGAACCCTTTGAAATGGTAGCGATCGATTGCGTGTCTTTTCCGAGGACTGCAAGAGGGTATGTAGGGATGATTGTGATGGTGGATCATAAGAGCAAATTTGCGTATGCTGCACCTGTGACAAATAAATCTTCATTGACTGTTGCTAGAGAAGTGAGTGAGAGAATGTTGCCCATGTGCATGTGTAAGCCTGTGCGAATGTTGAGTGACAATGGACCTGAGTTTGTGGGACGTGCTTTTGAGGAGATGTTGAGTAAATGGGGAATAGATCATGTGCGAACAACGCCGTATATGCCTAGTGCGAATGGTTTTGCTGAAAGGACGATAAGAACTTTGAGTGAGATGTTACGATTGATGGTGAAAGATGGGAAAGAATGGGATGAATGTTTGGGAAGAGTGCTTTGGGCGTATAACATGACAGTGCATAAGGCGATTGGAATGTTGTGGAGAAAAGGGAATGAAAGGTTTGAGAGTTTTTCTGTGGGTGATAAAGTACTAAAGGAGATTGAGACAAAAGGTAGACTGAATGTGGATAAGTTGAAAGAGAAATTTGAAGGTCCGTTTGTAGTAAGAAAGGTTTGGTCAAATGGGGTAAGTTATGTGATAGTTCGTGAAAGAGAGGATGGAAGTTTGGATGAACGTAGAGCGCATCAAAGTCAGTTGCGAAAGTGGCGTGAACCTCCTCAATATTTGGTGCAACATCCGGTGAATGAATATCTGTCTGAAAGAATGGAAGACTGTGAAATGGTGGATGATATAGCTAGTGCTTTAGAGGGGAAGCAGTTAGTGTTAGTTGAACATCAAAGGGGGAAGCGTAAGAGTAAACGGTTGAGAAAGGATGAATGGATGGAACAGTTTGGTGAGAGTGATGTGAGAGAGTTTTCTGGGTTTGTGCAAGATCGAGATGGAGTATATGATAGAACGTACAGTATTTGTAAGTTTCCGTTGAATGAGTCTGAGTCTATGCTAGAGAGTATAAATGGGATAAGTGCGAAATTGGAACAGGGGGCGATAAATGCTATGAAAGAATGGAAAGGTTTGATGGATGTAGTAGAGAGGTTAGTTGAGGATTTGAGTGGGATTGGTCAGGGAATGTCGGATGTGTGTGTGGATGAAGTACATAGAGAAGGGGCCATGGACAGACATGAGGAGACATTACGACAGATGACAGAGACAGTTGATGGACCTGTGACTAGGAGGAGAGGCAGAGTGAAAGAGTATGACTGGGTGATGTCGAAAGCATTGTGAATGAATGAAGATGGGGATTGAGACATGGTGAGGTGAGGCGAATTTAGCTGGGAGGGATGTAGTAGTTTGGTTGTCCGCCTCCCGTCCCCTATGTCTAATCTTTTTCTTCTTTTGCAGAATGTGTGTATGTGTGGATCGTGTGATCACCGTCTTTGCTTTGTGTGGGGGGACTCGATGGATCTCTATCGTGCTCCCCCATTCATCTCCTGTTTTCTTTTTAGGCGGATTCTTTCAGCAAATATTTTTAGTGTATAAGTTTGGAAGTCATTAGTTGTGACTGAAGAAGGAAGAACCGCCTGGACGGAGGATAGGTGAGTGAAGATTGTGTGAGAGTGGATATGGTTGAATGAGTTAGGAGTAAAGATGTTTGAGTGTGGCAGTGAATAGGTGACTGAATGTGCCTTCTCTTTTCCAGTTCCGTGGTACCGATTGTCGCCGACATCTGGCTTTCAGAGACGGCTGAAACCAATCCTGACCCTCGCAAGTGTGCCTACCTTTTGGGCCAATTTTCTAACGTGTGGACCTTGGCCAGCACCTTCCAGTCTCCAGGGAGTGGTTGAAGCAGCATCCAACCAACTGTGACCCAGCAGTTGGTACCAACAAGCGTCCCAGCAACCCAAAATCCTCGGCTTTGCCGAGTCCTGGACCCCTCAGAAAGTGATCCACCTCCCACTTTCTCCAATACGTCTCACTCGATTAGATAGTTAAGGGTGCACCCATCTTTCGCGATATCTTGGTTCTAATATTCGTTGCGTGGCCAAGATCTTATTGTAAGGCCTTTTGTGTAAATATACATGTGTTTGTTGGCCAAGGTATTATTGTGAGGCCAACTATATATATTTTTTTTGTGTGTTTAGAAATTGTAAATATTTTGGTGATTGGTTGAATTTGCATTTTTATTATTTACTGGGGTTGTGGTTGATCGCCATTATTCATTGGTTTTTAATAAATTTAGAAAATACTCTCTCTCCTCAATACACTCTCCTTGAACCACCGAGCGGACCTTGTCAGGGCGGCGGGAACTTTTGGCTGGGGACTCGCGATCCCGCCGCTACACTGTCATGTTCACTAAGTATAAGAACCTTACCCAGATCCCCTTTATTATATCCTTTTACCCATTTGAAGACTTCAATCAATTCCCCTCTGACTCTTCTCCTTTCCAATGTATATTTAAGTCGCCCTGCACTTTAAAGCTACCCTCAACCTCTTTGACTACAGCTGCCAATTTAGTGTCATCAGCAAAAATGGACACTTTGCTATTTACACCTTGCCCAAGATCATTTACATAGATCATAAATAATAAAGGGCCTAAAACTGATCCCTGAGATATGCCACTAATAACATTCCTCCACTCTGACCTCACTCCATTCAGTACAACTCTGTTTCCTATCTTTCAGCCATTCAGTTATCCAATTTAAAACTTTCCCACATATCCCATGCAGTTTTAATTTATGAACTAGTCTTCTATGTGGAACCTTATCAAAAGCTTTGCTGAAATCTAAGTAGATCACATCAACTTTCTCTTTCCTATCTAATTATCTTAAGTTACATAATCCATAAAATCCAGTAAATTACTTAAACACGATCTACCTTTTCTAAACACATGCTGAGCATCATTAATTAACCTGCTACTCTCTAGATGATCAGAAATTCCCTTCTTAACTATCTTCTCAAGAATGAATCATTAATTTGATTCATATCATTTCAAGATAACGTTGTAGAAGAATTAGTGTGTTTCAGTATGAAGTTGAAATATTGTTTATTTGTGACTTTATAACATTTGATAAACCATCTCTGCCATTGAAATATTACTCCTAGGACACTATTAAAAACAAAGGGTGTCAGAAATTAAATTAGCTCAGGATAGCAACAAAGGTCCTAGAAAGTTCTTTAGTTACTATAAAATTAATAACAAGTCTGGCAGAGTTAAAATAGGACCTATCAAATATGAAGGGGTTGTGAGAGAAACTGATGAGGAAATAGTTAAGGTACTAAATGGTCATTTTGCATCAGTATTTACAAAGGAGAAACTAAATAGTCTTATGTATAGGACTCATGGGTCAGGGAAAGAGGTGTTTACTACCATTAGTGTGGATCGGAGGATGATAAAAGGACTAATAGGTGAGTTAGATACTACCAAGGCCTCCGGCCCTGATAATATTCATTCTACAATACTTAAAGAAGGGGTAGAAAGTATCTCAATAGCTCTGGACAAGTTATATAATAGGTCACTGGAATATGGAGAAATGCCTGATGATTGGAAGAGAGCGAATGTAGTCCCCATTTTCAAGAAGGGTAGTAAAGAGGATCCAAATAACTTTAGACCGGTTAGCCTAACTCCTGTAGTCTGTAAGATTCTTGAGAAAATAGTTAAAAACGGGATTTGCCAACATCTAGAGAGGGAGGGGTTAATCAGCGATGCTCAGCATGGGTTTAGATCAGGTAGATCATGTTTGACTAATTTACTAGACTTTGTGGAGTTTGTAACAGATCAAGTAGATAAGGGAGAGAATGTAGATATAATTTACTTAGATTTTAGTAAAGCATTTGATAAGTTACCACATAGGAGACTAGTTCATAAATTAAAAATGATTGGAATATGTGGGGGTGTTTCAAATTGGATAGCTGAGTGGCTGAAAGACAGGAAGCAAAGGGGAGTGCTAAATGGTGTAAAGTCAGAGTGGAGTCATGTTATCAGTGGGGTTCCTCAGGGATCAGTTCTCGGTCCATTATTATTTGTCATCTATATAAACAATCTTGGGAAGGCAATTAATAATAAAGTGTCAATTTTTGCGGATGATACCAAACTAGCAGCTGTAGTTAAAGATATTGATGATAATTTTAAAGTGCAGGGGGATTTAAATAAATTGTTATCCTGGGCACATAAGTGGCAAATGACTTTCAACCTTGATAAGTGCAAAGTTATTAACATGGGAAAAGATAATAGAGAATTTAACTATGAAATGGATGGGCATTGGCTGAGCTCAGTAGAGGATGAGAAAGATCTAGGAGTAGTAATAGATAAGTCATTAAGGTTTTCTAAGCAGTGTATTGAAGCAAGAAATAGGGCAAATAGAGTGCTGGGTTTCATTAACAGAAATGTCAGTTACAAAAGTAAGGAAGTTATTCTTAAACTCTATAACTCTTATGTTAGGCCACATCTAGAGTACTGTATACAGGAATGGTCCCCACATTTTAGACACGATATTAACCTTCTCGAGTCAGTGCAACGGAGGGTAACAAAGATTATTCCTTCCCTGAGGCACCTTGAATATATAGATAGACTGAGGGTATTAAATATGTTCTCGTTCAAAAGGAGGTGTGTGAGAGGAAATATGATTGAGCTCTTTAAAAAATTTTCCGGGATAGATAAATTGGATGTTAGCAAGTTTTTTGAGTTAGATGATGGAAATCGGACTAGAGGTCACCACTTGAAAATTAAAAAGCAAGGATGTAGGTGGGATTTAAAAAAATATTTTTTCACCAATAGAGTGGTAGACTTCTGGAACAAATTGCTGCGGAGGGTAATAGGTAGTCCAAATTTAAATGTATTTAAGAGTAGGTTGGATGAGTTTATGGGGAGGGAAGGTTGCGATGGTTCCTAAGTTTTGTATATATTAATATTGTTTGTATATATCTATAGCTGCATGATTTAGTTCTTGACAAGCCTTGATTGGTGATACCCTTGTTTCTGGATGCAATCCTCTGGATGTAGTTTTCCTGAGAGTTTGGGTGCCATAATAAAGAGGCCATTTGACTCGGATGACCTATGATCAGCCCTTGTGGCTTTTGTCATCTCTTATTATATTGTGGGGGACTTTGATTTTGTCTTCCCCTGGTGATGGTGCTTTTTGTGGGTGGGTTTTGACAGATGCGGATGACCTTTGATAGGCCCTTGTGGCTTTTGTCATCCGTGAAATTGTTATGTTAAGATTGCGCTCAGGTGTCGTGACACTTGATCGCGCACTTCTTTTAACACTTTAGGTAGAAACCCATCCTGGCCAGGTGACTTATTCATCATTAGGTCACTGATCTTCTTTTTTATTTCCCTTCAGTGAAGTCCAAATCCTCCAGCTTTCCCCCTCCCGAGTAGGAATCCATTGGCTGGGGGATGGGACCACACTCTTCAGTAAACACTGACGAGAAGTAGTCATTGAGGAGGTGAGCATTTTCTGCATCTAAGTGCTTTAATACCCCCCTCCTCATTTCTCAAAGGGCCAATCGTTCGACGGATTGGTTTACAGCTGTTCACATATACAAAGAATCCTTGGGATTCTCTTTACAAAGTCTCGCTTAGCCGCCCTTATGCTGGACTTCGCTCTCCTGGCTAGCCTCCGGTATTTGTCAAGGTCACCCGAGATCTTCGATTGCCGGTACACCGTTCTCTTCTTCCTAAGCAGTTGGCCGATTTCTCAATTAAACCACTTTGGTTGAACAGAAGACCGACGGGGACATTTCAGAGGGATGCAACGCGATTGAAGACTCATGAATGTGGTTTTGAAACTGTTCCATGAGTCTTCAACAACATCGCACACTTCTAGCCTCGCGTTAGTCAGTCCAGCACAAAGACCTGCAAAGTCTGCTCTTTTCAAATTGAGTTTCCTCGATTTACTAGTTGCAGGCCCTGCCTTCGGGTCTTTGACTACAAATCTAATTAGTCGGTGGTCACTGCCACCGAGGTCTTCGCCAACAAAGAGGTCCTCAATGATGTCATCCTCAGAGGTGAAAACCGAGTCGAGGATATTGTCTCCTCTCGTTGGTTCTCTCACCCATTGAGTGAGGAACTCGTTCGCGAACTCCAGGAGTAGTGCGTTCTCTGGTTTCTCAGTCAACTTGTGTGTTGAAATCCCCCATGACAATACACACTCTGTCTTTGACAAGTTCTCCTAGTAGCTGGTACAGATCTATATCCTTTTCAACGAGTTGGGCAGGAGGTCTATAAAGCACCAGGGTCCTGTATTTGGCAGGACCTATCTCTAAGTCAACACCTAGTAGTTCATGGAAGGATACAATGTTGCAGTCCGTCAAGTTGAGAGTATCCTTGACATACAACATCACACCACCACCCTCTCTGGTAAGAAATCTTTTGTGTGTTGACTGGAACAGGAGCTGCCAAGTGTAGGCCATGAATGGTCTTTTGCAGTCTCCTTCTTTTCTTATGTTCTTATGTTCTCTGTCAGGCCTATCTTTCAGGAAGAGCTGGTGGTAATACTTCAGATTTGGGGCGCACAGTAGGTGGCGCTGTTAGTAGGGTACAATTTGGGGCTACAATATATCTCTTATGACATCAGATGTGACCAATTACGACGTTATATTTTTTTGTTGTTTTGGGGATTTGTAACTTTTAGTCTGTATCATTTACTAAATATCTGCGTCTCTGCTCGTTTATAGTTTTTTCTAACTTAGGTAAGGTTTCTTGATGTCTTTTATTGTTTTCATATTTTTTGTTTCGCAGTGAACGATAACAGCTTCTTACTGGCAACGTCATAGCTATAAATAGAACCCGCTTAGCATTTTTTTCTCTTTCATTATGGCTTTTTCATGCTATAGTTATGCTTCTTCGTTATTTGAATTCGGGTTTATTTTGCATGACAGCGTAAACCTTTAGATTATTTAGAGGCGCATAAACTAATCAAGAAACCTATAAGAGTAAGTATTGTTTGTCATTAGGTTAGGTTTTTCTGAAAGTTAAAAGCTGTTTGGGAAAAAAACAGTAAATTCAAGGGGACTGCTCGTGGGGGAGATATCACTGCAGGAGACACACCCTGCGATGATCATGAGTTTCAATCAATTGGGGGGGTCTGTTGGGCGCAGCCTTCCAATATATACTCCTATACAAAAAAATATTACGCCGTGATCGTTCACATCTGACGTCATAAGAGATATATTGTAGCCGACGAACAGCGCCATCTACCGTGCACCCCGAATCTGAAGCGTTACCGAGCTGGTAACTGGAAATCGTGAATTCACCTTCAAAATCTCAGCTTGAGGTTTTTATCCACGACTCCATTATGGCCACCATCTCAGGTTCCTCTGTTACTACGAGGCCACGGAGCTCAAGAAACTTATTCCTGATTGACCTCGCATTGAACAGAAGAACTTTGAGGGAGTCATCTAGTGTAGGACTCCCGGTAAATATGTAGATTATCGGCCCGGCCGATCCCGGCCGATAAACCGTAGTTTTTTCGTCCGTGTTCCAAAATGTTTCACGTTTTTGGAGTACATTTAAGGGGACGGCTCGTGTGGGAGTAAGCACAACGGGGGGACCACACTACGATGATCCTGAGTTTCATTAAATTTGGGGGGTCTGGGGGGCACAGCCCCCCAGTATATAATCCTAATTGTTATAATGTTCTGACGTTTACAGAGGTAAATGCTTTAACTACATCATGTCAGCGTCTTGAATCGTTTGGCAAATTATAATAGGGAGGGGGGGGGGGGTATGACGTCAGAAATGCTTAATTTCAAATTTGTAGTACATTTAAGGGGACGACTCGTGTGGGGGTAAGCACAACGGGGGGACCACACTACGATAATCCTGAGTTTCATTAAATTGGGGGGGTCTGGGGGGCACAGCCCCCCAGTATATAATCCTAAATGTTATAATGTTCTGACGTTTACAGAGGTGAATGCTTTAACTACATCATGTCAGCGTCTTTAATCGTTTTGCAAATTATAATAGGGGGGGGGGTATGACGTCAGAAATGCTTAATTTCAATTTTTTTTTCATACTTAATAGCTTTTTATTGTCCCCATTCGGAGTCATTTTTATTTTTCAATATATTTTTCACCATTTTACTCTTTTTATTACCTTGTTTTATACAATTAAATGTAATTAGCTAGATCATTTCAAGGAACTACTTGTTTTTTAGCAGTTTGGGTGTCAAACATTCCCCTTTTACGCAGTTTGAAAATTCTCAATCGCACGTCTTCTCCGCAGTTTCAAAATGCAATCGAATTGTCAAGTTTGTCCCTCGTCTATTGCGGAATTGTTAAGCCTAGTTTCTGCTAGAGATCAATTAAACAACTTTTTGGAAGTGCATAATTTAGTGCGAACTAAAAGTGAATGCGAAATCTGTGGCCGGGCATTAGAGGTGACCCCTAACTTCGAGTTCAGATGCTCTAAAATAAAACGTGATTCGAGTGAGCGCCATTATTTTAAAAAAGCAGCGTTGAAGGGCACGTTTTTCTCCCAAGCCAGGATCTCTGTAGAAACTATTCTGCAAATTATTTACTGGTTTCTAGTCAACCAATTGACACTAGAAGTTCTGGCCCATGAAGTCAAAGTTACCCCCAAAACTTTGATCGATTGGTTTAGTTTCTGCAGAGAGGTCGCTATTCACTATTGTGAACAAAATAGGCAGAAAATTGGGGGCGAGGGGAAGGTTGTCGAAGTGGATGAATCGAAATTCGGAAAACGAAAATACAATAAAGGGAGAGTGGTTGAAGGAGTGTGGGTTTTCGGGGGCTTCGAACGGGGGTCCAAAAATATATTTATGGTCACGGTTAAAGATCGCACCAAGGAGACGCTTATTTCAGTGATTAAAGAGTGGATCGTGCCCGGAACAACCATCATTTCTGATTGTTGGGCTGCTTACTCCGGTTTGGAATTGGAGGGTTATAAACACCAGACAGTCAACCATTCCCAAAACTTTGTTGATCCGGAAAGTGGCGCAAGCACCCAGAATATTGAACGCGTCTGGCGAGATGCGAGAGGTTCAATTCCCAAATACGGGAGAAAAACCGCTCAATTCGACGCCTATCTTGCAACCGCCATCTTCTGCAAGCGCTTCCCGTTGACCAAAACGGGAATTAAGGAACGATTCCACGCCTTCCTCATCGCTATTTCTGAAGTGTACCCCCCGAAATAAAGTAAGTTAACACCGCTTATCGTTCTTTATTTTTGGATAAGAAAGATGGCGTCAGCTAGATTTCGAATACGACGCAGGGCGCGCAAAAAAAAATAGGCTTTCATCTCCGCTATTTCGGAAGTCTAACCAATGCAATTAAGTACGGGAAACAAAGTGTTTCGTTTTTTTTTTCGGGCAATTTGGTAAATAACATGGCCTACGTAAACAGCATTTTCGGTGGGTTTAACAGCATTTTCGGTGGGTTTAATTTCGAGATTTCAAAAAAAAATGGCGGCAGCTAGCATTCGAACAAAACTCAAACGCGCATGAATACTCAAACACGGGTGAACGATAACGCGAACGAAGATTCAAACAGGGGTGAACGCTAATATTTACACAAAAAAGTTTTCCCCAGGCCGGGCCGATAATCTACATGTTTACCGGACTCCCTACGCTCTTCCGTACCGGCTTTTCTGTTTTCGTGGTCACACCCTTTTTGACGACCTCCGAGAAGGTCATTCCAGGAGTGACACGGGCGTGCTGGCGCATGTCCGCTTTCGCTCTGTTTCGAACGCTCCTTTGGGTGCATTCCACGACGTCTTGAATTAGGTTGGTGAGAAAGGCCTTCCCTTTAAAGGAGAGATGTACCCCGTCCCTTTGGTAAAGGTCATCTCTACCGATAAGGGTACGATAGGGGTCCACTAAGAAGACTCCTGCCATGCAGAGATCCGCCAACCTTCTGTTCACTGCGATGTTTCCCTTGTGAGCGGTTCGGAATAGACCTCTTCTCGGAAGCATCCCAACCACGACACATTTGCAGATTTTAAGCCCTATGTCATCCATGGCTCCCATCACCGTTTGGATGGTCTTACCACTCAGGCCAACCTTATCCCCTCTAAGGTGGAGGTCGTTGCCGCTCACCATCAGAGCAACAACTGAATTCTCAGAAATCTGAGCTTTCTCTGCCTCTACTCTGATGTTGTGGTTACCCCGTTCTGACAGGCAGCTTACCTTCACGCTAGTGCGAAGGCGGGCCGCTAGCAGCGGCTGCAGATCCCGTGTTTCCGAGTCACCAATGAGGGTGACCTTCGGACACTTGGTCTCTGAAGACGGGGTCTTCCCTTGTGGAAGAGGCCTTCCCTTTTCCTCTTTACTTGATCTTGATTGCACAGGAGCCTCACATGATGGGAGGCTGGCCTTTGTAACGGCGGCGCCTGTAAAGGAAAATAAAGAAAAACAGAAAACGAGAGAAGAAAAAAAGAAAAAAGTACATAGCACTCTCTCGTTCTCAACTGCGCCACTTCCGTTTTCTATTGCTATACTCTACTTCTGATACACATCTTCTCAAGGAATTCCTTCCCCACCACAATCATGTTATCAGTCGTCTCTCTCCCCAAACCTAGAATTAGTATCATCCATTCTCTTCCTGATTTTTCAACTCTTTCATTCCATGTACACCCCATTTCAGCCAAGACCTCTTGCATCATTTCGTGCCTCTCTCTGTAGTACTCTGCATACTCCAGCAATATATGCTCAACAGTATCGTCCACACCCATATCACACCTCTGGCATACATTGTTATCTTTCTTTTTCTTCTTGTTTATCTGTTTTTCTTCTATTTTTGGTTCTTCTTCTTTTGTTTCAAATTTATTCTTTTTCTTTTTTTTCTCTCTCTCTCCGCCTCAGCTAGCTTAGCCTCAGATGATGCCGGAATCCCCGCTTGGGTACCAGGGGATTCCGACACGTCAGTGGGCGGCGCCTCTTCTAGGCATCGAATCTGAGCTGCGTTAAGGGCTTCGAGTTTCACCAACTTTCTTTCAACGATTTTAGCTCTCTCTGGGGCTCTATGGAGGTCTTTCAGGTTCTTCACCTCTCGCGTCAATATACAGGTAGTGCAGATACTTTAGGGGCTGCATTTTGAGTATCAGCCCTCCGGAAAGTCAACGCACCACTTTTCTAACTGGCATGTTGCACAGTTGTGTTTTAGACGAACGGGTCCTTTTTTGCTTGTCATTTTGAGCGCGCGCGCGCTCTCTCTCTCTCTCTCTCTCTCTCTCTCTCTCTCTCTCTCTCTCTCTCTCTCTCTCTCTCTCTCTCTCTCTCTCTCTCTCTCTCCTGCTTTACAGACCCCCTTCCCAACCTGTTGAGAAGGACAGGGAACTGTACCAGCTGCTGGGTGAGCTGGTTCAAGGCAGAGTGTGCATCGTTATGGGCGATTTCAACAGCCAAGTTGACTGGGAAACCAGAGCAGCCTGTGGCGAGAGCGCGCTACTCCTGGAGTTCGCCAACAACGAGTTCCTCACTCAATGGGTCAGAGAACCGACGAGAGGAGACAATATCCTCGACTTGGTCTTCACCTCTGAGGATGATATCGTTGAGGATATCTCTGTAGGCGAAGAGCTCGGTGGCAGTGATCACCAGCTAGTTAGATTTAGCGTCAAGATCCCGAAGGTAAGGTCTGTTGCCAGTCAATTAAAGAAACTTGACTTGAGAAGAGCAGACTTTGCAAGCCTTCGAGCTGGACTGACTGACGTGAGGCTAGAAGTGTGCGATGCCGTTGAAGACTCGTGGAATAGTTTCAAAACCACATTCATGAGTCTTCAATCGCGTTTCATCCCTCTGAAATGCCCCCGTCTGTCTCCTGTTCAACCTAAGTGGTTTAATCGAGAAATCGGCCAACTGCTTAGGGAGAAGAGAAATGTGTACCGGCAATCGAAGATCTCGGGTGACTTTGATGAATACCGGAGGCTAGCCAGGAGAGTGAAGTCCAGCATAAGGGCGGCTAAGCGGTCTGAGGAACTCCGAGTGGCGAGACTCTGTAAAGAGAATCCTAAGGAGTTTTTTGGATATGTGAACAGCCGTAAACCAATCCGTCGAACGATTGGCCCTTTGAGGAATGAGGAGGGGACATTAAAGCATTCAGATGCAGAAAATGCTAACCTCCTCAACGACTACTTCTCTTCAGTGTTTACTGAAGAGTGTGGTCCCATTCCCCAGCCCACGGATTCCTACTCGGGGGAAAAGCTGGAGGCAATGGACTTCACCGAAGGAGAAATAAAGAAAAAGATCGCTGACCTAAAGAAGAATAAGTCCCCTGGACCGGACGGGTTTCTACCTAAAGTGTTGAAGGAAGTGTGCGATGAAGTATCACGACATCTGTGCGCTATCTTTAACATGTCAATCCGGACCGGATGCGTTCCTAGAGACTGGCGTGAGGCGGAGGTGACTCCTATCTTCAAGAAAGGAGACCGTAACCAACCGTCGAACTACCGACCTATCAGTCTCACTTCGATAGTCGGTAAACTCATGGAAAGCATCATGGTGGACAAAGTGACGTCGTATTTAGAGTCAAAGCTGCTACTGAGGAGTTCCCAGCACGGCTTCCGAAGGCAACGGTCATGCCTGACGAACCTTGTGGAATTCTTCCACTTCATTTTCAGTGAGCACGATCGGGACAAGGCGGTGGATGTGGTCTACCTAGACTTTCAGAAAGCCTTTGATAAGGTACCACACCGCCGCCTTCTCCGGAAAGTGCGAGCGCTTGGCATAGACGGAAAGGTAGCCGGCTGGATCGAGAACTGGCTAAGTGGCAGACGGCAACGGGTGGTGGTAAATGGACAGTCTTCTGAGTGGGTGCCCGTTACTAGCGGGGTGCCTCAAGGTTCTGTCCTGGGACCACTACTATTTATCATCTACGTCAACGACATGGACGGTGACATGGTTGCCAAGATTTCCAAATTTGCCGACGATACCAAGCTTGGTATGAACGTTGCAAAGGATGGAAATACTGCCCGCCTGCAGGAAGATCTTGGGAAGATTGGGGAGTGGTCGGACACGTGGCAAATGCCTTTTAACGTGGGCAAATGCAAAGTGATGCATATCGGCCACAGAAACCCCCAATCTCAGTATATCCTTAAGGGCACTGCTATTGAATCCACCGACACTGAGAAGGACTTGGGTGTAACAATCACTAGTGACCTCAAGTTCTCGAAACAGTGCATTGAGGCGGAGAAAAAGGCCCAAAGGATGCTAGGCTATATTAAGCGCCAGTTTGGTTATCGGAACCAGGAGATTGTACTGTGCCTGTACAACTCACTTGTCCGACCGCACCTGGAGTATGCCGTACAATTTTGGAGTCCTTCATTGCGAAAGGACATCGCGAGATTGGAACGCGTACAAGCCAGGGCAACCAAGCTGATTCCCTCTATCCGACATAAAAGTTATGAGGATAAACTAAGGGAGTTAGATCTGTTCTCACTGGAAACCCGTAGACTGCGTGGTCAGCTCATCGAAGTCTTCAAAATACTTCGAGGGTTCGACAATGTTGACTACCGGGATATTTTCACACTGAGTGAGAACAGAACTCGCAATCACGGCTTCAAACTTGAACTGAAGCGTTACAACCGCAATCTGTGTGGAAACTTTTTCACCTACAGTATCTGCGGTAAGTGGAACGCACTTCCAGTGGAAGTTGTCAACAGTGAATCTGTTGACCAGTTCAAGTCAAGACTAGACAAAGTCTTGAAAAGTGGCCGTTTATGGACGCAAAACAATTGAGCAGCCATGTGCCCGCTCAATTGCTAGTCCAAAGGTACCCTCTTTGAATGGACCGTAAGGTCTCCTAGGGTACTTACTTTCCTTGTTACTCCTTGTTACTCCTTGTTACTCTCTCTCTCTCTCTCTCTCTCTCTCTCTCTCTCTCTCTCTCTCTCTCTCTCTCTCTCTCTCTCTCTCCGATCACGAGCTCCTAGGCGTTGACCTAGAGATAGGTCCTGTCAGATACAGGACCCTGGTGCTTTACAGACCCCCTTCCCAACCCGTTGAGAAGGACAGGGAACTGTACCAGCTGCTGGGTGAGCTTGTTCAAGGCAGAGTGTGCATCGTTATGGGCGACTTCAACAGACAAGTTGACTGGGAAACCAGAGCAGCCTGTGGCGATAGCGCGCTACTCCTGGAGTTCGCCAACAACGAGTTCCTCACTCAATGGGTCAGAGAACCGACGAGAGGAGACAATATCCTCGACTTGGTCTTCACCTCTGAGGATGATATCGTTGAGGATGTCTCTGTAGGCGAAGAGCTCGGTGGCAGTGATCACCAGCTAGTTAGATTTACCGTCAAGATCCCGAAGGTAAGGTCTGTTGCCAGTCAATCAAGGAAACTTGACTTGAGAAGAGCAGACTTTGCACGCCTTCGTGCTGGGCTGACTGATGTAAGGCTAGCGGTATGCGAAGAGGTTGAGGATTCGTGGAACAATTTCAAAAATAAATTCATGAGTCTTCAATCAAGTTGCATCCCTCTAAAATGCCTCCGTCGGTCTTCTGTTCAACCAAAGTGGTTTAATCGAGAAATCGGCCAACTGCTTAGGGAGAAGAGAAATGCGTACCGGCGATCGAAGATCTCGGGTGCCTTTGACGAGTACCGGAGGCTAGCCAGGAGAGTGAAGTCCAGCATAAGGGCGGCTAAGCGTACTGAGGAACTCCGAGTGGCGAGACTCTGCAAGGAGAATCCCAAGGAGTTCTTCGGCTATGTAAATAGCCGTAAACCAATCCATCGTAGGATTGGGCCCCTAGTGGACGAGGAGGGTGCATTAACTCAGTCAGATGCAGAAAATGCTAACCTTCTCAATGACTACTTCTCCTCAGTGTTTACTAAAGAGTGTGGTCCCATCCCCCAGCCCACGGATTCCTACTCGGGGGAAAAGCTGGAGGCAATGGACTTCACCGAAGGAGAAATAAAGAAAAAGATCGCTGACCTAAAGACGAATAAGTCCCCTGGACCGGACGGGTTTCTACCCAAGGTGTTGAAGGAAGTGTGCGATGAAGTATCACGACATCTGTGCGCTATCTTTAACATGTCAATCCGGACCGCATGCGTTCCTAGAGACTGGCGTGAGGCGGAGGTGACTCCGATCTTCAAGAAAGGATCCTCCAGCCATCCGTCAAACTACCGACCTATCAGTCTGACTTCGATAGTCGGTAAACTCATGGAAAGCATGATGGTGGAGAAAATAACGTCGTATTTAGAGTCAAACCTGCTACTGAGGAGTTCCCAGCACGGCTTCCGAAGGCAACGGTCATGCCTGACGAACCTTGTGGAATTCTTCCACTTCGTGTTCAGTGAGCACGATCGGGACAAGGCGGTGGATGTGGTTTACTTAGACTTTCAGAAAGCCTTTGATAAGGTACCACACCGCCGCCTTCTCCGGGAAGGGCGAGCGCTGGGCATAGACGGAAAAGTAGCCGGCTGGATCGAGAACTGGCTAAGTGGCAGACGGCAACGGGTGGTGGTGAATGGACAGGCTTCTGAGTGGGTGCCCGTTACTAGCGGAGTGCCTCAAGGTTCTGTCCTGGGACCACTACTATTCATCATCTACGTCAACGACATGGACGGTGACATGGTTGCCAAGATTTCCAAATTTGCCGACGATACCAAGCTTGGTATGAACGTTGCAAAGGATGGAAATACTGCCCGCCTGCAGGAAGACCTTGGGAAGATTGGGGAGTGGTCGGACACGTGGCAAATGCCGTTCAACGTGAACAAGTGCAAAGTAATGCATATCGGCCACAGAAATCCCCAATCTCATTATATCCTTAAGGGCACTGCTCTCGAATCGAGTGACACTGAGAAGGACTTGGGTGTTACTGTCACTAGCGACCTCAGTTCTCGAAACAGTGTATTGAGGCAGAGAAGAAAGCCCAAAGGATGTTAGGCTACATAAAGCGCCAGTTTGGATACCGTAACAGGGAGATAGTACTTTGTCTGTACAACTCCCTAGTTCGGCCGCACCTGGAGTATGCCGTACAATTTTGGAGTCCTTCGTTTCGAAAGGACATCGCAAGGTTGGAACGCGTACAAGCCAGGGCAACCAAACTGATTCCCTCTATCCGACATAAAAGTTATGAGGATAGACTAAGGAATTAGATCTGTTCTCGTTGGAAACCCGTAGACTGCGTGGTCAGCTCATCGAAGTTTTCAAAATACTTCGAGGGTTCGACAATGTTGACTACCGGGATATTTTCACACTGAGTGAGAACAGAACGCGCAATCACGGCTTCAAACTTGAACTGAAGCGTTACAACCGCAATCTGTGTGGAAACTTTTTCACCTACAGTATCTGCGGTAAGTGGAACGCACTTCCAGTGGAAGTTGTCAACAGTGAATCTGTTGACCAGTTCAAGTCAAGACTAGACAAAGTCTTGAAAAGTGGCCGTTTAGGGACGCAAAACAATTGAGCAGCCATGTGCCCGCTCGATTGCTAGTCCCAAGGTACCCTCTTTGAATGGACCGTAAGGTCTCCTAGGGTACCTTCTTTCCTTGTAACTCCTTGTTACTCCTTGTTACTCTCTCTCTCTCTCTCTCTCTCTCTCTCTCTCTCTCTCTCTCTCTCTCTCTCTCTCTCTCTAAACACAACCCCGCAGGTTAAAGATTTAGGAGTAATAATTACAGAAAACTTAAAAACATCAAACCAATGCGCAGCTGCTGCAAACAAAGCTAACACAGCACTAGGATTTATAAAAAGAAACTTTACTTATAAAAGCGAGGAGATAATTATGCCACTATATAAAAGTATTGTCAGGCCCCATCTCGAATACGCTGTACAGTTCTGGGCCCCTTACTTAATAAAAGACATAGATAAATTAGAAGCTGTACAACACAGAGCGACAAAACTTATCCCGTCAGTACGTAACAAACCTTACCACGAGAGGCTAAAAAAACTCAATCTATTTTCCGTCAGAAAACGAAGACTAAGGGGGCAGCTTATAGAGTGCTTCAAAATACTTAAAGGATTTAACAACGTTAATGCCAATAACTTGTTCATACTGACAGGGGAGTGTCCCACCCGTGGACATGATTCAAAACTTCAGGGTAAAAGATCCCACTATGGATGTAATAAAAAACTTCTTCACTTACTCGATATTAATGATTGGAATAATTTGCCAAATGCAGTAGTGGACAGCAGAACTATAGATTCATTTAAAATGAGATTAGACAAACACTTAACAAATATTGGAATTGTTTAGCATAAGCTACAAAATAAAATAATATTACAAAAATATAACTCTTTCAGGTTTATGTAAGTGGTTTTCATATTCATTTCATTTAATTACTATTCAATGCAAATTTCCTTCAGGTACTGTCTTCTTACACCTGCAAGGTACTTTTCCCAAATTATTTCATGTACGGCTTTTGCCGGAGGGAGTGGAGGGTGGGGA